>CM055099.1:30534123-30604542 GCA_029204225.1 Diphasiastrum complanatum
TTTTTGTAGTGCTTTGGTTTTGATTCTCACATTGGCAGTATCAAAAATTTCAAGTGCAAATGTGTGTTGGAGTCATAGAACCCACGGTTCTCAGAACCGTGGGGAGGAACCGTACCACGGTTCGTGGTACGGTTCCTCTTTTAATTAAATAATTATTAATTAACTAATTACCAAATTCACAGATTTCACAGATGATTTCATACTGTTCACAGATGATACAGATTTCACATGATGTACAGATGATTTGACAGATGATACAGATGATTTGACACAGATGATTTCACAGAACGGTTTCACAGAACTCATAGATTTCATAGATTTCACAGATGATGTCACAGAATTCACAGATTTCACAAATTTTTTTGGGGCCTTTTTTATGCATATTTTTGAGTTATTTTTTTGGGGGGAAACTAAGAAAAAAAAAAATAATTAATCAGTACGGTTCACCACGATTCTGGGCAAAAAAATTTAAGAACCATACAGTTCACTGTACGATTCTCAAAACCGTGGGGTGAACCGCTAACGGTTCATTAATTCTATGGTTGGGGGGTTCCTAGGGATCCAACACATAAGTATTGTAATAATTAATCATCATGGGTTTAACTCGAGTTATAGGCTTAATTTAGCCTAGGTACTCAGGGGAGTGTGAGTCAAGTCAAAATTAAAAATAGACATGCATGAGTTAGAGTTCGCCTCAAGGCTCATATAGTTGCAATGTGCAGCAACATAATGATTAGTATTTCATATAACTGCACCAAAATTTCCTTTTTGATCATGATGGATTTGTTATCACAGGAAAGCACTCCAAAAGAAACCATATTTCAAAATTTAGGAGTGTGCAATAGATTGTTATGGGTTAGACTTTCAGGTATGATAAGTACCAAGTACCTGTAGTAGATCAGCCTGGGACACTGCCTAAAGGTTTCTTACAAAGAACTGGTTGAGCGACGTGAATACGATACCGTTCGAAAACATAGATGTGGCAGTAATTTGAAACAAAACCATACAAGAATGAACATCAATCATCTGAGAAGTCAACTCACTTCAATTTTATGGCCATTACCATGATTTTCTAAACGTTCCACAATAAGAAAAATATAAGACCCTCACATACGAATTGAGGACAAGATGGAAGCAAAACTTTTCAAGACCTACCATGGCAAAAATCTGTGCTTCACAGTCGAGTAGCAGTAGCAGCTTTACAGGCTGTATAGCAGGGAAATAGCGGCTCACCAAAAATTTCTAGATTCAAAGACTGCGAACAGGAACCAAAAATATTATAACTGGTTATGAATTTCCTCAAGCTTAGCCATGTCTGGTTCAAACAGACCACAGTTGCATCCACAGCTGCCATCCTTTGTGTAGGAAGGTGTCAGGATGATGATGCCTTCAAAGGGAACTCCAGGATTTCCAGCAAAAACAGGAGTGCCCCAGCCAAAGTCCAGCTGATAGAGAGGGAGCTGAACCCAGCTTGTCACGCTCAAATTGGGTGTCAAGACAGTCCTGCTGCTTCTCGCAATCTGCACAGGGTTCTTTTGTTGCAGTTCTACAAATCCAGAGCTGAGCGGATGTAATCCCTGTCTACCCTCTTGATGGCCGCATTCACAAGACCAGCAGCATAGGACAGTGGCTGCTCAAGCAGTTCTTGGGCTGTGGTCTGAGGGCAAGCATGAGAGATCACATTTCCAAAGTAGCTTTCTGGGAAATTTACTGTCCAGCCGCTTTCGACCATTCATTGCCACTAATGCTCTGGTTTGCACTTCTCCTGAAACCCCCCGAGCCTCTGTGATTGACCTCCACAAGTGGCTTGTAAGGCTTTCGAAAGTTGTGTAGAAACCTCCACTTTCTTTAACTGCCTTTTGCTTAATCTTCTGCAACATTTCCATGCTGAAGTGGAATTTCTTCACTGCCAGCGGGGGGGTATTCAATTGCTTCCGATTCTGGTTTTGGGGGAGGCTTTCTATATTCAATGTGATCATATGTGGGCTTAGGCGGATCACGTGCCATCAATGCAGAACGGTCGTGCACCGGCTCAAAGGGCAATGACAATTCTTTCACGATCGAAGCCCAAGCATTCATGAAAGCACTTGCGGACTCTCCATCTGCTACCTGATGTTGCCTAGCCACTCCGACTGTTAGTCCTCCACAACTGAACTTTGTCACCTGCATCGTAAGTTTCAAGTGCTAAATCAAGGCTTTTTGAAGAGTCATGATCCTTATCGGAAAGCACTTTGGCATTCATCTGCTACTTATTCTACTAAGATAAAACCTTCATCTTTCTGATCCCCTTTTTTGACGCCTTGTCCAAACAAAAGAGCATCAGATGCTAGGATAGACTGAAAGAGCTAACAGAAATCAAATCAGCATAGATGATGCTCCTTTCAGAAGTTAGAAGATACCTGAATCAAAAGCAATTCTGGCACTCCTCGATTGACAGGAACCAAGTCCCGGAGAAAAGGGACAGGATGAAAAGGCATCAGCTCTTGAATGGTGCCATCTGCTTGGGCTTCTATGAACACTACCCCCTCATCATTCAGCTCTATGGCTGGCCTGCCACACACATCCTTCCCGAGCCTACCTGCCCATTCTCGATACACAGAAACGACCTTAGCCAGGCCATGTTCCAACAGGGAAACTGGCGGAGCGGGGGCATTGAAGGCGTACAGCACCTCAACGTGCACTCGAGGAACCACCAGGTCGGAGCTGCTGAGAGGAACTAGCTTAGGGAGAGATGCAGGAGCTTCTTCCGAAGGCTTCACCACACGAGCAGTGCCTCTTTCAACCTTCATGCTGGATCGCAACAAACAGGACGAATCCTTTGACAGAAATACTTGCTTTCTTCTCTCTGCACTGCACTCTTCCTTAGATGACGAAAACACCACCTCCACTTCTTATATCCTGTAAAGCAAAGCAGATGGAAAAATGAGAGCAAAGACAATGAATGAATGGATCGAGCAAACACAAAGATTGTGTAAGGGATTTGCTTAGGATCGAGAATGCACCTACCTACCTACCTACCTACCTACCTACCTACCCTTCTTGGAAGCTTAATTATCGTTGACTCTGTAATAATATTTTAATCTAACGTACCCCCTACCTAGCACGGAATAACTTCACAACGTTCTCATTCTGCCACGTTGCACAGATGAGCGATCATCCACTTGTAAAGTATGCCAAGTGTCAAAAATCCAATTGGTCCCCCCATGGCGATTTGAGACTGAGGACTACCCTTTGGGCCTTGAAACAATGCAATGGGGCCTCTCCCACTTGCAAATGTTTGAGCCTAGCCCAATCTAATGAATCACCTATGGTATTGAAGAAAATGGCAAATTTTGCATCGGCCTCTCCTACCATTTAGTTCTCTTACACCATACCTAGGTGGGCTCTATCGTGAGGTTCTAACTCAGCACTAGAGCTACGCTTTGCTCACATGCCCATTTGATAGATAAGTAAAGTGCGCGCACGCGCACACACACACACACACACACACACACACACATGCATGAAAGTTGATATCTTATTATTGATTATGGAATTTTGAGAAAAGGCTTCTCACATGATGATCGTAGGTCACCAAACTTAAACCTATCATGAGCAATGTCTTTGAGATGAAAAGGATTGGAATCATTCGTTAGGCCCATCTCTGACTCATGAGCGTCATCCTCTTTATTTCTCAAGGTAGTAGAGCTTTTGGCCTTGCATTGCAAGGCAAGACTATGTCCGAAACAAGGAGGGGGCAAGGGTGGCAGGCGGTCTAAGAGTAGGTTTCCTTGATTGCATTATTCCCATTTTTGTGAATGATTCATCAACCCGTTGTGGGAGATGAATGTTCTGTTGAGCCTAATATATCATCAATTTCAAAGGGGCCCTCAACCCACCCTCTAGAGGCTCATCATACAAAATCTTAATTTTTTGTTCCCTTGGTGAGCATAAATGCTAGTTACTTTTTCATGGGCAGGTTTCCTTCCACGGGGCATAAAAGCTCCAAAGATATGCCTAAAAAGATGAAACTTCCTTCCACGGGGCATAAAAGCTCCATAGATATGCCTAAAAAGATGAAACTGTTAGCTCACTCCCCATCCAAATAGCAAGGCCATGAAGACATCCTCTAAGGCCCTTCCATTGTGTGAAGCCAATTGGTCAGGCGTAGTTCCAATTTGGGTTTATCATCTGGTGTTCGAAACTTGGGATTTGTGGACTGAGAGCATTAGGCCCCTCTATGGTAACTCGTGCACATTGAGCATACATTAGAGTAAATGCAAATCTTGTCTTTCATTTTAGCTAGAAAACAACGAAACAAAATTCCCTGCTCCTCCTCATCGCTTGAACATCAAAGGAGGACAAAATTAGTGAACTAAATATCATCCAAGAAACTTTGAACAAATTGGATCACAATGAGCGCCAATGTGAATGAATAATTTTGCAGTTCAAAAATTTGCAATTTTGACACATATCCATTGAAAATAGGTTTGCGTCGTAATTGCAAACCTTTGAATTGCATGTGAAGCAAAAAAGTTGGAGTATGTTGGATCAAAAAGAGCGCCAAAGTTATATCAAGCTTTTGTAGTTCAGAAATTTTCAATTAATACACAACAAACTCATTCTATGATTTCATGTTTTGATAGCTTGCAACATATTCAACAATTTTGATTCTATCAAATATATTTATCTATCATTTTGTAGATCGACATTAGTTACACGTCAAAATCTGAAAGACAACAACATGATTGGAAAATATTGAGTGCAGTGCTTACATCCAAGTCAATGTTATATAATTGTATGAACAACATGTTTGTAGATTTGAATAATTTACTTAGATTTATTGTAAAATTTCATAAGATGACAAATGAAAGCTCATGGAGCAAATTCAAGACATCCATGCCTATATTGCATGAAATCTGCAAAAGACATGTCTGAGAGCATGAGAGTTTAGGGATATAGAAGAACCAAAATGGAAACCAATTCTACTGATTCCTCTTTAAAATGTCCATATTTGCACACTCCATGGGGAGGTAAAGATTATAGAGAAATTGATATACCTTCATATTTTGTTTGCTTGGAATACTAAGCTAGAGTCATCATCCAAACAAGCAATGGCTCGATTAGAGGAAGTTTTGTCAAAAGCAGGTCTTCATAAGAGACATGTTAAAATACAAAAGGATGACAAGCTTTTGGGCAAAATAGAAAACATCCTTTGCAAACCAAGCATCGGAGGAGCCAAAGCTCATTGTTTTCTATCAAATCACTCTTGTGAAATCAACTAAGATCCAATACTTAGTTTGAAATGATGTTATTTCTGCCACACAAGATTTTGAAGACAAAAGGTTAGGAAGAAATTTTACTCCCTCAAGATGGCGAATGGTGATTCCCTGCATAATCACATCAATCAATTCAAGAACCTGCTAAGACAAATGGTCGATGTTGGATCTGTCATAGACGATCAAAACGTAGTGATGCAACTGCTTACAAGCTTTCCAAGCTCATACGACAGCTAGGTGATGATCATCACGATACATCCAGAACTGACTTTTTTGAGAGTCAGTACTATGTTGTTGCAGGAAGACACGCAGAGGAATGAAGCCTCAAGTTCCTCAACTGATTCTCACGCTTTACACACCAACAAGAGCATGACTAAGCAGAAGAAGAAGAAAGGCCCAAAGCAAGCACGACACAAAGAACAGTCAAATCCATAGACGAAGAATAAGCTATTTTACAGATACTGCAAGCGAAACAACCACAAAATTCAAGACTGCCGGATATTGCAAGCAAAGAACAACAACAAGGGGCAGTCGAATCAAGTGGCAAATGCAGCTACAGAAGCTCCACAACCTATTCAAGAAGCGGATCATGATGTCTTCATGACCAATCATCAAGGAGCATCCGGTGACAGTTCTTGGTTCCTGGATTCCGGAGCCACTCAGCACATGACCAGCCTCATTGGCTATTTCAAGTCCTATACACTTTACAGTACCAAGAAATATGTTCACCTTGGCGACAGTAGCACACAAGCTATTAAAGGTGAAGGCACTGTAAGATTAAGCTTTGCAAATGATCAGTCTAAGCTATTTCTTAAAGTCCTGTATGTACCAAATTTATCTACGAATCTGCTCTCTATAAGCAGAATCACAGATCTAGGACATAGAGTAGAATTCGAATGTGACAAGTGCAAAGTAGTTGATAGGACAAGGAAGATCCTAGCACTCAGAAAGAGGCATGGATACTTGTGAAAATTAAGTCATTGCTTTTCTGCCTCTAGTTAGGCACTCAGTACTTCTATTCATGCAAATAAAAGTTTACTTTGGCATTATAGACTTAGTCACTTGAATCATGCTGTTGTACAACAAATGTCTAGACAATCTATTGTTCTTGATCTTGACTATCCTCGTGATAAAGTCGAGTTACCTGTCTGTCAAGATTGTCTAGTTGGTAAACAGACTAGGAAACCATTTAAATCAAGCCATCAACATATTGTTAGAGGATTGTTAGACATTGTACATTCAAAAATTTGTGGCCCGATGAAAAATCCTTCACTGAAGGATGCAAAGTACTTTATAATTTTTATTGATGAATTTTCCAGAAGGACTATGGTGTACTTTATAAAAAAGAAATTAGAAGCCTTCAACTGCTTTATAATCTTCAAGGAGCATGTAGAAAAAGAGACTGGAAGGACGATCAAGGCTCTAAGATCAGACAATGGTGGAGAATATATCTCTATCGAGTTTAAGGAGTACTACCAAAGCCAAGACATTGAGCAACAATTCATTACTCCTTACAGTCCTCAGTCTAATGGCTTAGCCGAGAGGAAGAACCGTACCCTGGTTGAATCAGCCAAATGTATGCTAGCGCATGCATCGCTTCCCAAGAGATTCTGGGCCGAAGTTGTCTTCACTGCAGCTTACATCCAGAACAGATATTCGACCAAGGCCCTCTCAGGCAAGACACCCCATGAGGTGTGGACAGGCTCTAAGCCTTTTGTGAAGAACCTAAGAGTGTTTGGATGCGTTGCCTATGCGTAGATCCCAAAAGACACGAGAAAGAAATTGGACTTCCAAGGTCTCAAGACCATCCTGATTGGATATACTTCATCTGATAATACATAAAAGCTGTATGATCTTGATACCTGGCAAATCTTGTATAGTCAAGATACAATCTTTATCAAGGATCAGTTCGTCGACATCAAAGGCAAGGATATTGCTTCAGGAGAACCTTCATCACCTGCCATTGACACAACTGTCCGAGTTTCTAGCTCAGGCGTGTCCAGGAGTGGTTCATCAATCGAATTCTCCCAGAAGATCAAGTCGAGTGCACACACAGCCCACAAGGTATACCCCTGATTCTGCATGTCTTTTGATACAAGAACCGACGACAGTTGAAGAGGCACTCAACCAACCAGACTCTGATCTCTGGAGAGAAGCTATGGACAGAGAGGATTTCTCTCTGATCAAGAACCAGACGTGGTCACTAGTTGAAGCTCCTATTGGCTACAATATCATTGATTGCAAATGGATCTTTAAGATCAAATACAATGCCAACGGAGCAATTGATCGAAGAAAGGCAAGACTGGTAGCATGAGGATTCACTCAGATCCCCAACGTCGACTACAGCGAGACTTTCAGTCCAGAGTCAACAAGCATTCGTCGATCCGAGCACTCATGTCTTATGCTGCAGCTGCCGACCTCGAGGTACATCAACTTGATGTACAAATAGCTTATCTAAATGGAGTTATACAAGAAGACATCTACATGATCCAGCCCAAAGGATACATTCTAGAAGGTATGAAGAATCATGTCTATAAACTCCACAAAGCACTTTACGGCTTGAAACAGTCTGCCAGAGATTGGTTTTAGAGGATCAACATATTCCTCATCGAACAAGGATTCGAACCAAGCACTGCTAATTGCAATGTCTATTCCAAGTCATTGCATCAATCCTTCATCATCATCACCTTATACATGGATGATACGTTGCTCTTCAGTAGCAATACCAATTTGGTCGAGGATTCTAAGCAGATGCTGTTTTCAGAGTTTGACAAGACTGATCTGGACGAAGCTCACTTCTGTCTGGGCATTCAGATCCACATAGACAGAGCGAGACGACTGGATTATATCCCTCAACAAAGCTATCTTCACAATGTTCTTAACAGATACAATCTAACGAATTGTAAATTAGCTCACTCACCGATGGATCCAGGCCTGCATTTGTCAAAGGACCAATGTCCCCAAATTAAGTAGGAAGAAGAGCAAATGAGAGAGTATCCTTATCAATTGATACTTGGATCTCTCATGTACGCAATGGTCTGTACAAGACCAGATATCTCTTTTGTAGTAAGCTCACTCAGCCAATATATGGCTAATCTTGGCATCACCCATTGGAAGGCTCTCATAAGAGTCATGAGATATATTGGAGCTACCATGGACTAGTGCAACTACTATGGAGATGTCAGCAACGACAATCTTCATCAGCTCAGTGGATATTCTAATGCAAGTTGGGGAGGAGATGTAGACAATTGTAAGTCCACATCTGGATTTACATTCTTCTTCAATGGCGGTCCTATCTCATGGAACAGTCATAAGCAAACATCTATTGCACTTTCTTCTACAGAAACAGAATACATTGCTGCTTCCCAATCTATTAAGGAAGCGTTTTGGTTGAAAAATTTATAGACATTAATCTGTATCAGTACAGCCCCACAATTTTATTTTGTGATAATCATAGTGCTATTGCCTTATTGATGTCACTCTAGGAGTAAGCACATTGAAATCAGACATCACTACATCAACGGCAAAGTTCTCAACAAGGAGGTGAGCTTAACGTACTGCAGAACGCAAGACATGGTTGCAGATATATTCACGAAGGCATTAAGTGTTAATGCACACAACCACTTTTGTACGTTGCTCAGTCTGAAGATCAAGGCATTCACGGATCTAGATTAAGGGGGAGTGTTGGATTTATCTCCTCTACTCTCCTAAATCCTATTTCAATCTGTCTCCATTCATGCTGCATTTTTACTCATGTTGTTGCACAGTCTGCATATTTACATTTAAGACAGGCGAAAAAACTCGACTGTCTGCATAAATACAAGTAAATTCCACAGGCGAAAAAGGCGAAAAACGTGACACTGTTTTTACACGTGATTTGTGATAGGCCAAAAAGACGAGACTGCCTTACAAAATGCCAAAGGTGCTCTAGGAAAAGTGAAGGCACCCTGTAAATCAAATCCTAAGGCATTTCGTCAGAGTGTTGCATTTTTTACATCTTCACCAATGTTCATTTCAGCAAAGGCTGACGTCGCAGCCTTTTCACGCTTATCCCATGCAACTGTGCTAACAGATTTGACAACGACAGCAGCCACCCACGATCTCCTACATACAGCACATCCACTTTGTACTTTCTTCATCTGCACACTTGTAAAATTGTGTATATATTGAATACCACTTGCGTATTCAGTGAGCGACTGTGAAAATAATAGCATCAGAAACTTAGTAGAGATAGACGAAGTAGATGCCCTGTGCATTGATTCTTTTGTATTGTCAGTAACAGGTTCATTCCTTTTATAGATTGAATTAGCTTTGTAGAGCACACGGTTTTGTCCGCTATTGTCTTGTGCTCCACAACATTATTGACATGTATATTTTGCTATACTTAATCTGATAACACTTCTGTTGTTCTACGTTCAGATTTGTGTCAATATTGCTATGCTTTTCTACATTCTGTCTAACTCTCTTATTGCTCAATCTGGTAATCTCTTAGCAAATTACTATTAGTTTAGTTGTTGGCGACTAATATTTAGTCTTGCCTTTCGCGACTAATTCACGACTGATTATCAGTCGAGCCTATGGTGCCTTTTTATAAAATGGGGAAGGCCCTTGCCCCTCAATCCTATTGGCTAATATTCACAATGATCCTATCCATTCATCTTGGACCCAACTTGATCCAAGGGTCCACAAAAAGTACATTAGAAATCACAAGATTCATGTGAGTCCCAATTTGGACCCAACTCTAAAAAGTGATCTCTAAGTTTAAAAATGACATTGGGCCTCTAGTTTTATTTTAATTCCAAGGCCCAAGTCATGTTTATTTTATTTACAACTTTATTTGCGTGCTCATTGGGCCATGGGCTTATACACGCAAGATGCCATGCCCTCGCAACACATTTTATTGGATGATTTTATTTATTTACACTTTGTTGGGAATACCCCCAACAGAGAACCTCTAACATCCTTGAGTTTGTTGGTTCAAGCGTCGCGAACTTTATCAATGGTATGCTTGCAGATGTCGTAGATTTGTCTGCTTCATGAAGTACTGTAGTTGACAAACTAGAGCAGTGCAGATTGATCCATCGGGGAGGAATGAAGACTTGAGAGCTATCTAATGTCAAAATGCAATGTACTGCAAATATTGGAATGAGATCAACATAATAGGCAAAATGGGTTGCTAATGATTTGCAATTGTTGTACACATCAAAGTTTAGTACCTGATTTGACTATGTGACAAGGTGACACAAATTCTTAGAGGATGGCAACGATATCATGAACTTCGCTTTGGGCATTTATGTAAGCATCATTATCCTATAATGCTCAACACCATGAATCTCAAACTATTATGAGTAGAACAAAGACATTTGAAGTATAAGTAGAGATACAAGGTGTAAATAAACCAAGCACATCTCAAATTCAAAACTGATCCGCAATGCCAAAAAGCACAATAATCCGAAATAGATCTATTGTATGCTTGACCATGGCATTTAGAGGATGACTCAAAAAAGCACAAAATTGAAATGGAATTAGGTATTGATTGATACCCATGCAAAATGACTACAAGGTTCTTGCAAGTTATCAAGAGCCTATATGATCTATGAATTGCTATAAAACTCTAAAGTTTTGATGGAGAGCACTTTCTCCGTCAAAATATGCCTAAGCACTTATGCATTGGGCCCTCCATGTTCTTTGGAGAGAGAGAGAGAGAGAGAGAGAGAGAGAGAGAGAGAGAGAGATTGTGCGTGTGTGTGAGTTGTGAATCCCTTTTTAGCTAGATTGCAAATAAGAATGGTGTATTTACATGAGCACCTAACCAACCTCATCTTTTCAATGGATCTGAACTCTATACACTCAATTCCAATATATTTACCACCAAATGTTGGAAGGTCCATCCATTTCAATGCACATCCATTCATTCTTTGTCATGATCAACAGCTCCAAAGATCAATGACCCACTTCATTCATCCAAAGATGGTAGACCACAGGTAGGTGGCTCATCCTCAGAAGAGATAGAGGGTTCATTCTCTTCTTCTTCTTGTTGGATCTGACCTTCTTCTAATTCTTCTTCACCAAACATGCTCATGATCGTTGAGATCCTGCCCTGCAGCATTAAGTTTTCTCGCTCCTTCACCAGACGCCTTGAGCGCTCTTGCTGCAGCTGCAGCTGTAGGAATCCCATCATCCTTGCATCCTCATCTAGCTGCTCGTTCAGGCCAGTAATCTCTCGATCCTGCCCAACAAAGTTCACATTTCCAGATCAATGGACTTTTTGCCTAAAACAAACACCTGATTGATTAAAAGAACCTCAGCAAGACTATAGCGCATTCAAAGCCGCATTGTAATCAGACTAGTTAGCTGCTAGCAAATCAAGCGTAAGCTGACTGCAAATTATCTGATAGATTGCAGAAAAATTAGCTTGTCGGCAGGAAATCAGACCTTTCTGTTCATCTCATACACTGCAATTCTGCGCATGCTCTCCACCACGTCTACGTTCACAAGCCTCCGTCTCTTTCCCACCACCCACCCTCGTGGATAGGAAGTTTCATCAAAATCAGGGGGAGGAAGCACGGTGTCTGGAGAGGCAGAAACGGTTGTTATCACTCGCTTACGCTCATTGAGTATCGACTCTTTTATTTCGCCCTCCTGGAAGGCAAACAAAGGCCCCTTCTTGATGCTCACAGACAGGCGAAACTTTGCTGGTGTCCTTGGCTTTCGAGGTGTGAATACGCTGGCCTCGCTGTTCATCAAATCGTGATGCCCATGATAATCTGCTGGTCATTTATCACACACAAATAATATCAAGCCTCAGGCGTTGGCATCACAAATCAAATCAGATAGTTGGATAGAGTTCAGTTTATGATGTGAGACAACGTTACATTTCAATCAGAAAGACCGATGAGCTTCATTTTCTATATTCTCTCTTGGATGTCCCTTTCTGTAATGAGGAACGGATTCACAGTGACGTAAAAGAAAGCTACCTTTAGGCCTTTAGGTGGTGAGACCTTTAGGCCTAGTGATTAATGAACTGTTGCTAAACCAGTTGTAAAGGTCACTAGAAAATTCGCAAAATTAATTCCCAGCGTAAAGGATGGCAATTGCATACTTTTTTGTGGTGCTGAAAATTTTTATCTGCCAGCTCTCGACCTTTTAGGAACGACAATCTCTTTCTAAAATTTCTATAAGTAACTAAATTTTTTACTACTAATATGCTTGGGAAATTTCTTGATGGCCATAATATTCAAGCCAAATTCCTATATGGTTATCAAATACTCTTACTTGTTTTTGTTAACAGTATACTATTGAATACATGCAATAACTCAATCCCTTTGCATGATCATGAAATGATGAAGCAGAATTAAAAAATGAGTACCATTTCGTTTCTTGGGGTTGGACATTTGTTCGATGGGAGAAGTCAAAGGAATGTCAATGTCCATGGCAGCCGACGCCATCTTTCAGTCCCCACACGCCTTGTCTAGTCCCTCAATTCGCATGTACACGTAAGTTTAAGTAGTTCCTAGGAGCAAATCCGATCGATCTGTTCACCTGAATCATCCAATTTAGTTGCTGCACAGGACAATCTCCATCGTAACACTAATATATCTACTTCGAGTCTCGACTCTCAAACTGATTCTAGTCCTTGATGATGCTCAAACTTCTTCTTTCAGGAAGCCACAACAAATAGCGCACTTCTAGATCTTATGGATTGCCCTTTGTGTTAATGCAAGTACCATAACCTGTACCACTGAACAATATGTTGATAGCTTGATCTGATTCAGCAAATGCAACAACTTAACGATCATCAATCTCCTCTCGGGATAAGCAAGGTGGAGTTTATATCAGCACGAATTGTATCACAATTACAACCATACGCGATCGATCCATAGATACTTCAAATAAACTGATCTAACCCAGAATTTGGAGAAGTCAACACGACTGCTCGGAGCAAGTGGTGCTAGGCCAGATGGGAGGGAGATAATTTGAGAGCAAAATTAAGATTAGTCACTTTCGGGAAGAAGAACGGGAGCCAATTCGTGAAAAACTAATGGTATTCCAGGCAGATTTGACATGGAATCGCGTGGATGAGACAAAGTCTTTTGGGGGAGCTGGCGAAGAGGGATGCACCCTCGTCGCCATTGCCATTGCCATCGCCAGCACGAAGATGAGTGTGGAAGAAAAATACCCCATCGCTACTCACGTTGAGGTGAAATATGGAAGTCTCACAAAATATAGTATTATGTATTATAATGGGCTGCCTCACTTTATCCGCTAAAGTGTTTGTTTAGGATGGATGGTGCTTCCAAGTTCCAAACCACCCATGTCCATCATTAGAATGAAAGGAGGAGGTTTCCTTCTTCTTCTTCTTCCTTGGACTCCTTTTCTTGCATCACCATGACGCAATAGGTGGTGGGGTTGGAGCATGGGCCACAATAGTTGCAATGACAAGCTTTCATTATCTAATTAAAAAAGCTAGACTAAATTCTTACCATGTAGAAACCATGCTTTATCAAAATCTTTGCATTTTGCAATTTGCCAAATAAAGGAACTTGCAAGAGATTTTTTATTTATTTATGACAATAAGGGCTATTCTTTGCCTATAATTGTAGTAAAGTCCATCAACTCTCAAAATATTTTCTCATTTAATTATTTGGCATTGGTCTAATCTTGATCACTTTGACAAGGTTGTTGTGCCTAGCTTTACAAAAACATTGGCTTCATTATAGAATTTATTATGGGACAAATGCAATGCGCAATTGTCATGTCCCAATTGGCCAAAATGCACCTACTAATATTACGCTTGAATGTAGAGTTTAAAAACAAAATCCTAAACAACACATTAGAGGATTTTCAAATGTTGAAAAACTATGGGAATACCATGTAGGATAAGAAAAAGAGTCTAAATAGAATAAAACAATATTGTTTACTTGTTTGCCCACAATACTTCCCGAAGCTTACCCAACTCCCAATGCTCTAACCATAGTGTCTATATTCATGGTTAAAAATTTCAGTTGTTATTATGGTTGAACTTCAAAACCATGACAATTATGGTTGCATTTTTGTTTGATCATGATTTAACTTACATAGATTTGAACGTGCATTCTCTCCAATGGTAAAGATGAGCACCATCTAGACACTGGAATGAGAATATGAGTGTCATCTCCAAATTTGAGAAAAAGCAACATCATGGAATCGATCTTACAAAATTGGTGATGTCGTACCAACTATGATACATATTTGTTTATTGCATTTTTTTTTCTAAAGAATTTGTTTTGAATACTTCAATGCTTATGATTGCTTTTGTACTTTTCTTGATGATGGCATTGTATAATCTCCACTTGGATATCCCTACTGATTAATGATCAGGAAGGTGGATCTTCAGAACAGTATGCCATTTATGCTGCCACTCAACAAAAAGCCTCGAGAAGTTGGACCAGAGCACCACTTGGATGCCTTGCATGTGGAGCAAATCACAGAGTTGCAGAATGCCCAAATAAAGAAAAATTTGTACCATTCTGTCGTGATTGTGGATATGGGCATTGCTATAAAGACTGTCCAGCAAGACCGAAGCCACCTCGCTAGAACCGATCAAAGATTTTCAGCCATAGGAACTTGGCGCCGGCTGGATTCTGGTCACAGTGGCGCCGGGAGCTAGAAAAGATAATTTTCACTATTAAAATAGAATATGAGCAAATGCAAGCTATACACATCCTATGCATTAATAAAATTTCAAATTACTGAAAGGTATGAAATTGTCAAAGAAGAAAGCTAAGACCAATAATCGAAAGCAATAGACTTGCAAGGATATTCAATCCCTTTCAAAAGGAAGTTATTGAAAAAGAAGGATTTATGCATTCAAAATATATATTGTGATTTCTGTTATTGATTAATTAGATAAATATATTTTTCCAGCTATTGTGTTTTTTTCTCAACTATTTTGTTTTTCTAGCAAATCTGTCTTGGTTGCTCATCAAAATATAAAAGGCAATGCCTCAATTGGAAAGACATTGGGTTTTATATTGATAGGTAAATCCACTAAATGCATTTTGATGAACAATTGTTCTCATATAAAGTCCATTGCAGAGACCCTGACGGTGGACATTCAAAAAAATTTATAATCTGATAAAGCTATAGTCTAGACTGCTTGTGATTTTGCTAGTATAAGCAGAGAAGCATATACTGTAACAATATTTCAACTTGTCAGAGAAGTATTTAAGCAAGTTTGGATAAGAAAAGTGCCTATTCCAAAGTCAAATCAGTTGAAGCATGAGAAAAATAAGATTAACATACTAGGAATGCATAAGATTATTGGTATTTCATTTTATATTGGAGAGACATATCAAACTAAAGGAAGATGAATATCTTATAATTCATCAAAAAAGTGAAAAATTATGTGAGCCTCATGGTTAATCCCAAGTAATGGAATGACCATGTAGGAGCTAGTATTTGTAGGCATTTGTAATAAATGCAAGTAGACTCCTCTTAATTAAAATAGAGTGAGCCACCTTTTCATGGTGACCTCTAGTGGAGAAGCTATTTCCACATGTAATTTGTAAAATTGTGAAATTGCCACTTGGGCTCCACATAGGCAGCCCTCTTGTTTATTTAAGAGGTCCCCTCTCTTGTGAGGGAACTTTACATGTAATCGGCTTTACTCTTGATATTGAATAGAAGATCTTCCACGAGTATTGGCAATTCTTGAGCTCCTTGATCATAGTGGTTTCTTGTGTGATGTTTTTTACGATTTTTCACTTCCATTCTCTATGAGTGGATGTGGATTAGATTAGTTTTCTTGCTTTCCTTCATTATGTATTGTGGAGTAACAATGGATTAGCTTTCTTGTTTGTGGAATAGTGTAGTATCAACATTCAAGTAAACTAAATAGGCTGAAATTGTGGCATAGATCTTGCAGATTCCTTGACATTTCAGTTCTTGATGTTCAATGGGTTGTCCAAGAATCAAGAAATGAGTGTTTCTTGATCCTTGAACATTCATAATGTTGTCTTTTAGCTTTCTTGTTTCTTGTTTCTTAAATTGTGGTTGCATGTAGATTTATTGCAGTTCCAAGATCTGTTTCCAATTCGTTTTACAGCAAGTAGACGTAGGCATTCACTACAAGAGGACGGGAGATTACCACGGCTTTTTTTTAGTGTTTCTTTGAATGATAGTTTTGAAAATGAGTCACGTAGGGGGGTGGGGGGGATGCTCAATCCTCGGGTCCGGTGTTTGGCCTCTGTATAAGCCTACATAATTTGAACTTGGTTTTGAAACATTTATAGAGAGAGTTATAAATTCACTAGAGGGCCTCGGAACGTACATCGAAATATTGAAGCTAATTTGAGGAGTATACCGAGGCTAACATTGGTATAAGACTACCAAATTTGAACTTGTTTTTGAGACATTTATAGAGAGGGTCCAGGTGGCTAGAGGCATTCCGGACACTCTGCTAACCGAGGGTAACACCGAGA
The DNA here is from genome assembly GCA_029204225.1 of Diphasiastrum complanatum. NCBI lineage: Eukaryota > Viridiplantae > Streptophyta > Lycopodiopsida > Lycopodiales > Lycopodiaceae > Diphasiastrum > Diphasiastrum complanatum. Next base: position 30,550,844 of record CM055099.1, read on the forward strand.
CTGATGAAAAAAAGGCCCTCGGTATAAACCAAGGTATAAAACAAAATGTAAATGAATTTCACTTTTGGAATTTGTTACCTATCAACACATTGAATTCCATTTTGTATCAACATTAATTGCCATATGCACAAGTGAATAAAGAAATTTATGTATCACAAAAAAATGATGATCACAAATTGTGTACTCACATGCATCAACTTCTTGTTCGATGCCAAGTAGTCAATTAATAAAGTGTAATTGCATCTGTGAGCAATATGACTAATATTACAATGAGTTGAAATACATTGTACTGTCTCACTTATTCATTTGGTGGTTCATCCTTATCATTTGCCACATCATCATGCGACATATCCACCAAACCAAATGAGTTTATATTTGGTTCTACCCAAATATCTCCTATAGCTTCATCATTAATAAGCCGATCTTCAAAAGCTAATGGCGACGGTGACGATGAGAGATCGAAAAGGTGTGTCGTGTGTCGTCGAACTATCCGATGATGATGTATCATGCTCAACGTCATCATTAGCTTGTGAAGCTTGCACATGATCATCCCTCTAAAATGTGTCATCGAATCTGTCATCACGATCTTGTTCATGCGGTGCATCAGCTGGCAGCGCCATGTCCTCCACGACATCTCTATCTTCAAAAATTCTTTTACTTTGAGAAGCGACTTTAATCTCATACTACCATCTGGGATCTAAACGATCGGGGTGAAAGACCACCTATAATTGATCGATGTTACCATAAACATTGAATCATAGTTAGTATCGATAGCTATGTTACATGCTTGGGTATTACTATACACAATATACACTTTTTGCAATACATTGAAAATCGATTGATTGACAACAAAAGAACATAAATATCTTGAAGACATAGAAGAAATGTACATGCTCACATTTTTGAGGAAAAACAAATGTATCACTTTAATCTGTCCAAAGCTTGGTAGAGTCAATGGCAAATTAACCACTCTCATCTTTCCTAACAGTTACATTGGGACCACTGCAAATAACTTTGAACCATTTGACATCAAATATGAAAAAGCTGAATTGCCTAAATCCAACTTCGAGGATGTCATTGATTGTCCTACAATAGTCAAGTTTAGAAGAGAGTAAATTGGTGTCCGTTGTGCTTGCTCGACTCTCTAGGGTAAAATTTGCCATGACTCACAATCATACATGTTTCTATTTTTGTGAATGAGCTCCGTACGAAAGTGTCATCCATGCGTCCACAATGCATTGTATTTTTTGTACTAAACAAAATGGAACTAAATGTGTTAGGGATACAACAAACATGTACAAAATTGCACGTACAATTGTTTTAATTAACATGTGAATGTTGATCATCATAGCTTACATGTAAATCACACCCCCTTGCATATTCTCGCTCTCTCTCTAGTACTTCCTGGTTGTTTGTCGAGGCTTCTCTAAGGGCCTCACATAGCCAATCAAGCGTCATGTCCTTGGGTAGAAGGACGATGTCAGGTGGACATGGTTGTCTTCTATGCCCTCTCCTGAAAGTGGCTCGAGCGGTTTGTCTACGAGCCTTGGTCTCTTCGTATAGCGAAATCCACTCTTGCATTTTCTTGCTATTAAGAATGCAAAACTTATTTACCTTCTCCTTGAAGGACTCACTCATTCTCATGATCACTTATTTTCCTTAAGGAACCTCCCCAACAACACGCTCATCATCCTTCTTATCCCAAAGATGAGGAATAGAAGGATCGTTATGAGCAAGGAACTCCGTGATGTAAACTCTTGCACTAGCCATCCTTCCGCCATGCTACCCTCAGGCCTTGCTCTTTGTCTTACAAAGCCTTTCAATGTTTTCATGAATCATTCCAAGAAAAACATCCAACGGCTATGGACAGTGCTTGAATTAAAAAAATGGACCAATGTTAGTGAGAGAACATGGGAATTACCACAATAGCAATAGTTTAGGATGGACTAAGAATGGATGTGGGAAAGGGCTTTTGTTCAAACACGCTGCCTCGATGAAGCTTTGTCTTGCCACCTCAATGGATGCCAGTGATATCTCCTTGGATGAAATGTATCTTCATAAGAAAGAGAAACAACAATGACATACGCATTAGTAAGATCATCACCTTGAATCACTCCAAAAAAAAATGATGTGAGTCGTATGTGCATTCATCATCGTACCTCACCAAACCATTGAATTTGTAGATTGCACTCCTTAACTCCTCTGTCAAGAACCCTCTCAACACCAAGGGAAGCACAAACTGCATGCACAAAAAGAATTTGGTCATTGATATACATATATGTGCAATTAGATCATCATGAGATCACAGGAGATGCTATAAAATGTAATCCACAATGTTGAGGTGGAAGCAACGTCAAAAAACATGCCATGCCGACCTGTAAAAATTTATGCCAGTCATGAGACTTTAGTTCACTTAGCTTGTTGTCCCTTGTGAAGGCACCCTTTAGGCATCACATGTGTTCTGTTGGAGTTCGAAATGAGGCTATTGCCTTCTTTACAATCGTCTCTTCTCTCCTCGAGAAGATCCATGGGGCCTTTGGTAGGACAATTGAAGTCTCCACCATTTGTGGGCATAAATAAGCCATCTTTTCCACTTCTTTTAAGTCATCTCGTGTATCATTTTTATATTTCGACCCAGTTAGGGGCTCCCAAATCGTACTCCTGACATTCTTGAATATGTGCATCGGGTCCAAAAGATGGTTTATCAACAATTCCTCCAATATGGGAGTTCATGAAATATTGATAACCTCTTCATGCCGGGAGGGAGTTGCCCTAGATCTTGATTGGATCTCCAAATCTACATTTGAAAGTGCTCCATTCATGATTGTTAGACTAACTCTTTCTAATTTTTGTCTTTTAATCAGAGAGAGCATATCCTTCTCTACTAATACCAGAAAAATTGCATGCGCCTTGAAGTAAAGTGCTATCCAAAAAAATTTCAACCTTGTTCCAATGTTGACTTAGAAGTAAATAGGAACCTAATGAGTTTCCAATGGAATTGGCATCTGTGAAATGTTCTTGAGCAATCAATGCAGATCTGCACAACAAATATCATTGTTAGAAGAAGGTTGGTTAGAAAATCTGTGCAAACACTCTATTTATTTTATAAAGCACAATGTTAAACTTCTCCTAGGAAATGGAGACAAATAGATATGTGACATAACTCGTGATTGTATAAAAGTGAAAAATTTCAGACAACATTAAGGACAAATAGTAACGGTAACACTTACTTGAACGAATAGATCCTTCTTTTTTGGTGACCCCCTCTCGATGAAAAATCACAAATATCCTTTGTTGGCAATCATCTTCTTTTATTACTTTTTGTTTTCTTATTCAACAAGTCCATATCTTTAACTAGAGACAAATATGAGATTCGCATGGATTGAAACAACTTTAATCTCATCATTACTAGTTGTAAGCTTTCTCAAAAAAGTCTATAACATTTCAATCCATTTTCTTAGAACTTCATTTTTTTCCAAACAATTTTTCAAGTTCATTTGTGTATCCTGATACTCTCTTGATATTTGCTTCAATTTTCTCTCGTAGAAAATATATTTTTTACATTGAATATGCATCACCGTATGTTTTCAAGTTCTCACAATAACCTAAAAGACCACTTTTCCCATGGCACATATAAATTATCAACTGAGTAACTAAATGGAAATTAGGATGTTTTAATGAATTTGGATCAATAGGACATAATGTTTTCAATGACCATAAATCCAAATGCTTTAGTTTTTCTTTCCTATAATGGATCATCTTAGAATCTGACAATTTTGATTCTTTTGAATTCCTTGTCCTAAGCGGACCATACACATGAAGATGATAAAGGTTAGGCATCATAGAGAAAAAAGAAATAAACAGTATGATGACAATAAAATATGATTTTCAAAAGGTAAAATAAGATCTAATATAGTAAAAAACTCATATGAATATATGGACATGCCATATTTAGAAATGGTGGCAAACAAATGTTTTTCTTTGGAGATGGAGATGGAGATGGCGGCAAGCAAATGTTCATCTATGAAGTGGTGTTGATTTTTTTTATTTTCACATGTACTATCTGTAAATCTGAATATTACAAAGTATGAACATAAATTTATAGTTCAATATGGGTGTTAACTACATGAAACCCTGTAGTTCAAAAATCAATGAAAAAATCCCCTTACCTTTGCATCAACAATCTCCAAATCTATATTTAGATCTACCCCATCCGACTTGGGCAATAGTTCAACCATCCTCTTATACTTGAGTCCACATGTGAATGGGTGACATGCAAGGGTGACATGCAAGGAGTTAATTTTCACTCACACAGGCGTGCAACTTCTAGTTGAATTCACTTTCAAAGAGATTATGTTGGCACTCCAGTGTTTACTACCAGCAAATCAAGACCAATGAGTGACCAAAAATGTAATAACTTGAGAAAAAACAAATTCTAAAACAAACAAGAGTCACTTACTTTTTACAGTATGGAATGATGAAGACATTTGCCTCCACTTGTAAGTTTTATTTCCTTGTTGGTCTCAACGTGTAGTGAATGCCCAAAATAAGGAGAGACAGCTTCCATGTTTTTAGTGACACCATATGTATATTTTTGTAAAAAATATATCATTCTAGCCTCAACAAATGGGTCCGATATATCCAACAACTCATGACAATGTGTCGTATTTATACAGTTTTTATAATTGGTCTCATTTATACAAAAACAAAACTATCCTCTGAGATCTTCTATCCTTTTTGCTATGTATTTATCAAATAATATATACCTTTTTGAATGAAAAAATGAGTCCTTCGAATCATCAAGGAATCGAATGAGTAATTCCCTCACAACACTGTAAAAAGTTATTTTGGGAATCAACATCCTTGTGTATAAGTATATGATCTCTCTATGCTTACTAGAATTTGCTTACAATAACACAGTTTATTGTTCTACTGGTAAAGCGCCTTTTGAAGTAATGTATGGAAAACCTATTGTGCCTCCTGTATTAAGGACTAAATAAAATATATTTGCCTCAGATGAATTTATGCAGGATTATTAAGACACCTTTTCAAAGGTTCAGCAATCCATCGCAAGTGCACAACAGAAACAGCAAAAAAATGCAAATATGCGTCGGAGGGCAATCAAGTACGAAGAAGGGGAACTAGTTCTCCTAGAATTTGAAAAGAAAAGGCTCAGGAAGAAGAAGGGCAGCATGAAACTCTACCCAAAACTAGCCCAAAAGTATTATGGACCCTTTAGAATGAAGTTACATGTGAACTTGACTTACCTATTACCTGGAAAATCCATAACAAATTCCATGTAAGCTTGCTAAAGAAATTCAATGGTCCAGAACCTGAAGGACTTATAGATTCCCAACCTCCAGAAGTTCAAGGAATCGAAGAATCCTTCAATTTGAGCAGATCTTGATGCACAAGACAAGAACTAGAAAAAAGGGAATAGCTTCTACATTATACCTCCTCAAGTTTAAAAACTATCCTACTATGGATGCAAGATGGATGGAAGAAGAATTCTTCCAAGAATATCCAGGAATTTTAAACTTTTATTTGAGAAATGTCCATTGAGGACAACGCTTAATGCGTCGGAGGGGTGTAAATTGTATAGACCAAATTCACCAAGAAATAAAGGCTACCCAGTCTTCCATTCTTTTGTGTATGAAACATATTTTGAATATTAGAGTTTATTACTCTAATTGATGAAATATGCATACAGGTATCATAACCTGAAGACAAGAAATGAAACTGTAGATCAATGCTAACAGTTTGATGTGTAGGTTTTAGAAATAGAATCTAATGATGAACCATTTTATGGTATGATTCCTAACCCTTTCTTAAGGGTATGTGCAGGTACTAAGAAGAGTACATGAAGAATGAACTAAATAAGCTTCTTAAAGCTTAAAGATGGTACCTGAAGAAGGCATTTTCCAAAGTCTATAAAAAAGGCTCAATCGAGTCTATAAAGATTTGGAGAACAAACCAAAGGACTGATCACCCTTTGTGTCACACTCCACTATGATTGGGGATGGGGAACTCCTAGAAAAAAAGGGCCTAGGAATTGATGAAAATTATGCAAGATAAGATGGACATATACAAAGCCTTTTCCATGTCATGAAAAACACTTGGGGTGAATCCCAATGTTGTAACCAAGAAAAATACAACTTGAAAGTGGCTAACATTAAATGTTAAGCTACCTACCTTCCATCCTTATCAATATGTAACTTACCTACTTTGCCACATGGCTTGTAAGCCATAAGACACCTAGGAAAATGCGCCCTCCTACTCCTCCCCTTTTGCTTTAACTAGTTGATAAACACCCTTCCACAGCTATACACCTCACCCTCTCACTTTACTTCTCCTAGAGTCTCCCTTACACCTCTCACACTTATTTTGGACACCTCAGCCACTCCCTCAATAAAAGGAGTATTTCGCCTCTCTCCCTCATTATTCATCTCCTTTTCATTTTTGGTTTGCCTCTTGTTCTTGAATCTATGTGTCTAGGTGCTTGGAAGAAAGCTTGGAGCTATGGCATAAGGAGGATCTATCAAGCTTGGATTGGAACCATTTTGGAACCACACACACACACACACACACTCACTTTCTCTTACCTCTTTCATCTCTCTCTCTCTCTCTCTCTCTCTCTCTCTCTCTCTCTCTCTCTCTCTCTCTCTCTCTCTCTCTCTCTCTCTCTCTCTCTCTCTCTCTCTCTCTCTCTCTCTCTCTCTCTCTCTCTCTCTCTCTCTCTCTCTCTCTCTCTCTCTCTCTCTCTCTCTCTCTCTCTCTCTCTCTCTCTCTCTCTCTCTCTCTCTCTCTCTCTCTCTCTCTCTCTCTCTCTCTCTCTCTCTCTCTCTCTCTCTCTCTAATACTTACTCACCATCCATAGCCTGGATGGCCATGCATGTCACACCATCCATAACCTGACAGAACCTTCGCAGAGCATTAAGATCAGCAAACCAATCTTCGCAAGGGGCTTAAATGGAATCAGAGTAGTGAATTTAACCTGCCTGTAGGGTCTGATCTTGAAAATCCAATGTCTGGAGCAAGTTGTGTGAGAGATCACTTTCTGCAAGCATTGAACCCTCGCAGACTGTCTGAACCCTCGTAGAACCTTCGCAGGGTAGTCAAATCACCTTCTGAACTCTCGCAGACTTCTTTGAGGTCTTAGAATTTTGTGAAGGTCCCTGCAAAAATTTGGTTGGAACTGAGCTAGGAAAAGTGAATTTCATCTAATACGCACTCTAATTTCCACTATATAAGGGCAAAATTTGAGTCATTTGTCACTTTACCTAGCGAAGCTTTGTCCAAATTTCAAGCAAAATTTCCAAGTTCTCTGATTGCTACCAAATTTCCTACCAGCCATCATCTGCGCTCTCCGAATTCAGATCTGCACTCAGAACCATTGTTACCATCATCTGTTTTTTGATTTTCATTTTTTCTCACTTTTTCAAACTTTTTTACTGTTTCCACCATTTTGGTCACTTTTTTACCACTTTTCCTTGTAACAAAATCTAACTACCATTGCTAAAATGACCTCTTCTGACGACTCTGGCACCAAGGAGGTGATCAAGTGTGAAACACCCTCTGCCACCCAGATTTGGCCATTGCCTTCTGATGCCCTGATTGTTGGAAATTAAGCCCCCAGTTGCCTCCTTAGTGAATGACTAATTTCTATTTCATGATTCTTCCTGCATGTTTATAAATCATTGATCTAGGGTCAGATGAGACCAATTTTGGTTCTATGTCTGCTCATCTGATACCTGCAGGAATCACAAACTTAGACAGCCAATTTATTTGAAGAACGTCTACAACGGGCTTTCGGCTGATCTCCAGCAAAGAGTAACCAATCCTGTCAATTTCAGATGTTAAGTTTAAATAACTTGAAGTCATTGAAGACTTGGCCATCTTCAAGGACTTCCACAAAGCTTGCATTTAGAACAAGTCTGTAGAGATACATTACTTTTTCAATAGTCTGCAGAAACACACTATGTTTTTCAACAGCCTCGGCTTTTTCGCATTTCCTCGAAATGCGAAAACTTGCATAGTTCAAAAGTTTAACTGGTTTTAACACACCTTTGACTCTTTGCAAAAAATGCAAAGAGAGAGAAAATTCTAAAGGTCATCTATTTTCATAAGTTAAACTATTTTAAAGACATCATCAACTTGAAGTCCCAATTACGCCATCAATTTTTTGTATTGCTATTTGTATTGTGCTTCAGTGTAATATAGCAGTAGCTTGTTTTTATCTGTGTACAACATAGATGAATGCTTGTTGTGATTGAATGCACTTTCATTGCTGTTTGATTGCGCTTGTTTACTCACTTTGATCAGAACACGGACGTCTACGACTCCTCAATTTTTTATCAGACGATGGTTGTCTTTGATGCCTGAGAAACTCGTGATATCATGATGCTCTTCCATTTATCCCCTCAGAACTATACTTCACATTGAATCTGATTTCAGTAGTACCACATACAAACCATCTCTAATCTCTTCGGTGGACTACACTCTTGTTTTAGAGTATGAATTAATTTTCAAGATTCTGTTGGGCAATCAGAACACTTAAAGTTGTGATCACATTTAGCATAAGCTGTCTATTAGATTGTTTTTGCATTTAGCAGCCGATTAGAACAGGAGAGCTGTTCCGCAATATTTGCTCTTCTCCATTTGCGTTCTTCCTATCTCCCTTGCCCCATCACTAATCAAACCATGGCTTCAGATGGCTGGTACTCTTCTTGAAGCAATGGGCTTTTACCCAACACTTTTCAGTTCTGACATTAACATGGGCCTCGCCCTTCACGCTTACGCCACCTAGGACGCATTGAAGTCACGTTTCCACTTTTTGTACCAAGGTACCACGTACAAAGTATGCATTAACACTAGCTCAATGATCACCGTCGGCATAATGTCCGGTGATCATCAACCAATCTCCCATCGCCAGGCAAAGACCTTGATAAGGCCATTCCTCACCCAGACTGCTCCAGAGGTTCCGATCCAAACTAACAATGGGTACCTAATAAAGGCTATCACGGACCCAGTAATCCAGACAGCGGCGCATTTGTTAAACAGCTTCTTGGTTGTTTCAACATTTCGAAAGAATCGAATCCAGTCCAAGCTACTCAATCAGATTGTGGAGTCCTTTTTGGGATTCTCTGGTCCCACAGTAGTGCCATATGATTGGCATACTTTTCTTATTTATGAATTAACAATTTCTATCAAACCTAACTCTCATGAACATATCGCAGCAGGTCCTCTGCTGTGTAACTTCACCTGCACACTTCTCGAGGCGAGGGTGCGTGGTTTTCACAAATTCATCCGTCTCTCAATCATCATGCCACATACTAATATGTACCCTCCATCCATTGCATCCACATCCACCCATCCTGCAGTCACTGATACAACGGCCAGCAAGTGAATGTGTGGCGCTACCTCCTCTTCTTCACCTCCACCTGTTACTAGACGCTGCACGAACCCCACCCCACTAACCACTTTTGCTCCTACCACCGCCACCTCTTCTTCTGTTCAACCCTCTACTATCGCTTCCGCCTCCGTTCCCCTTTCTTCTGTTCATACCACCTCCACCTTTGTTCCCTCTTCCACCACCCCTTCTATCACTATCGCCTCTTTCATCTCTCCTGCTTCTACATCTCTCTCTCTCCAGTTCAATCTCGCCAATTCACAACTCTCTCCTGACACCCTAACATAAATGTCGGTCATTACAGCTGCGAGCTGAGACCTAGAAGTTGTAGCAGGAACTGCTAATAGCTCAGCAACACGAGCAAGATCGGCACCAGGAGATCCAGAAGTTGCAAGAAAAGGAAGACGGTTTAAATCAATATATCAAAAACCTCTTCGCAACAATCAAGGGCGCTTCAGCAAAGGTGCAAGAGCTTCAAGCAGAAGCCTCCCAAAGACTTGCCCCCCTCCAAGCGCAGCTACAGATCTATGAAACAGAGAATGCAAGGCTGGGAGCGGAGGTGCAAGATTTACAACAAGAAAAACTCGTCTGGTTAGCTCAACCCGCATTTGATTCAAGGCCACTCTCCCAAGCAGAGATGAACATCTTCAGGCATCAAGTGCAGGTATATAGCCAGACACTCAACAGTTACCAGATGGAGTTCGATAAGTATAGGTCAAGCACAAATCAGGAGCTTGCCCAAGCAAAGCAATCCCTCAAGGCTTGTCAAAAATTCATGGAGCAGTGACCCCAGCCAGTCCCGGTGGCAGTTCCAACCCCACCTACCTTCAGTACTTCACGGGCAAGCTCGAGCCAGGACAAAGGGCAACAGGCAGCAGGGGGAAGTAGTCAGGATCAGGGGTCATGCGCACAAGACCAAGGGACCCTAGATACAGGAGCAGATACGCAAGGCGCACAAGATCAGAGCCAAGAGACGGATCCGAGTCAAAGCCAGAGGGAGGGTCAAGCCTCCACATCTAGAGGCTTGCGGTCCATATCTATCAATCATGCCTTCTGATGCCCAAAGTCCATGGAGGAAAAGATCAACGAGTTCCTATCTAAATATCTCCGCGAGTCTTCAAGAGGCGGCTGGCAGATTTCATTCTCAGCATAGACAATCAAGGAAAATGAGCTACAAGCACTCCCCGCCCTCCAACCACAACCAGAGTGGCACGAGTAGTTGTTTGAGCGTGACCTTGCGGCCATCAGAACATATGTGACCAGTCCACAACAACTCAGAGTGAATGCGCATTTCCTGCCATGCACACACAGAACCAAATGGGCGGAATGCGGCACTCCACTGGACAAGATCACCCTCAATAACTTAAATTGGCCGAGAAATCCATCAGAGTATGGCTGGAATATGGATGTAGACGCTCAAAGGGCTCTCACCCAATTCTCAACTAAGTTTTTCAACTGTCCTGTCCCAACTGTCCGCGCGGCAGCAACTTACGTCCGGGACTTGGAGTATCTCATGGAAATCGGGACCAAGTGGGACATTTTTTTCCCACCGATATTCTTTGACCCAAATACAGCATTCGCATCGGAAAAGTGGAAGATCAGCTGCCAATAGCTCGAGTTTATTACCGAGCTGCACTCCTTGGTGTTCCTTGGACGTGCCGCTTTCAAGCATGGGTCGACCAATGATGGATAATCGACGTCCACAAGTCCCTTTACACTAATAAGGACTTGAAAAATATCGACAAAATAAATTCTATGGAAGACATAACTGGTTACCTAGTCCACCAGAGGTGGGTCAAGCGACCACTGTACTAAACCGGCAGAGTGCCGAGGGACCAGCACTACTTTAGATCGTGAGTCCTATTGGGGGTATTCCCAACACAGAGCAAATAAATAAAGTTGGTGAATAAATGTGTTGCGAGGGCATGGCTTCCTGCGCGTATAAGCCCATGGCCCAATGAGAACGCAAGTTAAATGTAAATAGAAATAATAGACTTGTGCCCTTTTGCAATTAAAATAAAATTTGAGACCCAAAGTCAAGTTAGAACTTAGTATTAAACTTTTTTATGTTGGGTCCAATTTTGGACTCACATGAATCTTGTGATTTCTAAAGTACTTTTTGTGAACCCTTCTATTAAGTTGGGTCCAAGATGAATGGATAGGATCAATGTACATATTAGCCAATAGGATTTTGGGGCAAGGGCCTTTCCCATTTATAAAAAGGCACCATTTGTACTCTATTTTTCATGCTTAATAGAGAGGAAGAGACTCTATCATTTTGGGAGCCCAAGCATCCTCCCCTCTCTCTCTCTTCTACTCTTCTCTTTCCCTTCACTCAAACCATGTGAAATATTAGTTAGTGGAGTAGAGTTAGCGGTGGATAGTGTTAAGGGTGATAGAATTAGTGTAAGAGTAGAGAAGTATCTAAAAGTTGCCTCTTTACATAGTTAGGTACCTATCCAGCATTCTAACCATTGTTGACAGGCGGGAGGGCTACTACTATGAAAGAGCTATGTCCCTACAACCTTGTACGTCTCAGTAGGTCCTTGAGAAGGTCTCAAAAGTCAGCTAGGAGGAGGTTGAAAGGAGGAAGGTGAAGGAACATGATAAGTAGGAATGAAAGATTCGGAAAAATTAAAAGTAGAATAGGAAGGAGGCTTGAAGGTAGGAGGGGGAAGAGAGAAAGCTTCAAATACAGCCTTGGTTTTCTTATCGTCTAAACCCGAACTACTATCCTTCTGTTGGGTTTGCCCGTCATTATTGTCCACTCCATCATCTCCATCATCGTCCCTTGGTTTATTTTCAGAGATTCTCACTTGGGCCTTGCATGCCGTGTTCCAGAGTTGGTTCACTTTGTCCAAGACTTGATGCAGGGCCTTCGTCATTTCTTCTAACTACTTCTAAGACTCAAGGATGATCTTCGTCTGTTTTGCCGTAGTGTTTTCATAATTTCTCTTGTCAACTTCTCTTTTCTGAATAAGCCGTACATACTTCTCCATCCGGTGGCTGGAGCTTGTGGAGCTTGGAATTGTATATCCTCGGGCCTGATGAGAGGGGCACCAACTGTCATCGTGCCAGATGATCCAGCTTGTGATTGGCCGATCTGGGCCATCTGGTGCACAAGTTGTTGTTGAACCTCTTTTAACTCTGTTATTTGCCCGGCCATCGCGGCTTTCATCTCTTCTGTCTTGTTTTCTTTTTTTTTAATTAACTTTTTCTATTTGGTCCTGATGTTTGACCTTATTCTCCAACACCTGTTGTTGGCTTACCAGCCAGTGCATGTGGTAGCCGGTCTTGGACAGACTAATCATCAAACGTTTAGCTGCTTCGGATAGCTCAGGGTTAGAGATGGTTGGATACTGATCAGGGGTGTGGGTGGTGGGTTAGTCCAAAAAATATACGTTGATGAGGAAGTAAAGGTGGCAGTGACAAAGATGGAAAAATGACGTTAGTTGAGATGGTGGTGGTCAGAATAGTGGATGTGGAAATGATGGGTGGAGTGGTGAGGATGATGGTGGTGACCTTAGTTGGTGGGTTCTGAATTCCTCCTGATTGATCTTTGTCGTCTTCATCGTCGCTTATCTCCATTAGGTCCGCATCAGTGAAATATGTTGACATGTCCGTAAGGATATGCACTTGTTGGGCCTGAGCCTGCTGATCTGCCACCGTATCCTGGGGGTGGAGGGACTTGGTTGAGAATGGAACTTGGGTTTCGGTTGAGAATGGAATGTAAGACCATGACCATGAAAACAGTGTTGGAAAATGGTGTTGGTATGAAAACAATGGTTTTGGAATGGGAAACGTAGTTCGCAATAGTGAAACTAGAGCTTGATGAGCGCTCCAGCTGCACTACTCCCCAGCGTGACTGCGTGCAAAAAGTTGGAATGGATTTCTTGATTTCTGGCGGTTTTAGGTTTTTTTTCAAGGATGATGTTTGATGGCGCTCTTCGTTGTTTCGTAATAGTTGAGGATGATACGTGAGGAGCGGAGTGTGTGTGAGAGCATGGATCGATTGAATGCAAGAGCGTCAGAATCGGTAATGGGAGCTTGAAAATTGCTAGAAATCATTCGCCAGAAGATTCGAAATCTTGCACGTCGCTGAGGTGAAAATGTCTTCGATTTTCAAGTCTTTATAGTCGTTCGTCTGGTGTGGCTTCGATCGAGATCTCAAGTAGCAGGCTCAATCGAGATCCAAGTAACAAGCTCAGTCGAGATCTCAAGTAACAGGCTCGATCGATATCTCAAGTAATAGGCTCGGTCGAGATTTCAAGTAGTAGGCTCGGTCGAGACGTCCAGGTGACTCGGTTGAGATGCTGACCAAATGACTCAGTCGAGGTGCCAACCAACTGACTTGGTCAAGATGCCAACTAGAGGACTCGGTCGAGATGCCAACCAGAGGACTCTGTCAAGGTGCCGACCAAATGACTCGGTCGAGGTGCCGACCAAATGACTCGGTCAAGATGCCAACCAGAGGACTCGGTCGAGATGCCAACCAGAGGACTTGGTCGAGATGCCAATCAGAGGACTCGGTCGAGATGCCAACCAAGTGACTCTTGAGTACTGTATCTCAGTGATGGTGTTGTAGAACTTCATGAAGTAAATTTTGACAGTGTCTAAAAAAAAAAGTTCTCAATAGAATGAACTATCTCATTGATCAGATTTGTGCTATATGTGAAAACTCCGAGATAACATAATTGTAGAAGTGAACTAGATCTAAATTGGTATAAAACCTATCTAGGTGAACTAGACCATCAGTTGTTGACCTGTAACACTCTCTGTAAATGGATATGGATGAAATAAAATGCAATAAAGACAAATAGAGGCAGTCAAAAATCATAAACAAAAAGGTACAAAAAAAAACAATAAAAAATAAAACTAATAAAGATTAGTAAAAATGTAACATAAATATATACAAGAGGGATGGAGTTATATTGGGTCAACAAAAAACACCTCTTCATAATACCACTATAGACGACAGCCATTTACGACAGTGTCTAGGAGTACTATGTCAAGTGTTTCCAATTGGACTCCTCCATTAGGAAAGATTTTGTTTATGACATAAGGCCCTTCACTTCTAAATTTTAATTTTTCTGGATGCTTCTTAGATGTGTAAAGAAGCACTAGATCACCTAGGTGTAAATCTTTATTGCGTAGGTGATGATCGTCCCAGGCTTTTTAGCGATGTTTGCTAACTAATTGTGCGTGAAATGATATGAGTTGGGTCTCACACAATTGGGCTAACGTAGATAGCTTGTTATTGACTTGTTGTTCAATGGTAGCTTTCTCACATAGATCTGTAGAGAAAGTTGCATGACTCGCAATGAAGGAACTAGGAATTCAACAAGCATACTGCCTCTTGACCATATACAAGATGGAATGGGGTAACCCATCCAGTGGCCTTCTTGGGAGTGGTGCGGTATGCCCAGATAGTGGAGAACAGTCCCAATCTGATCGTCTCGTTTCGACTATCTTGGTTAGGATTTTACATATTGTCTCGCTGGTGGATTCTACCTGGCCATTACATCTAGGATAGTACGGAGTACTTTTGCGGTGAACAACAAGATAATGGTGTAGGAGATTATCGATCACTTTATTTAAGAAGTGAGTGTTGCGGTCACTAACACGCTCAATGGGACAAACCAAAAGCATTATAATGTTTTCATAAAGAAAACGCGCTACGGTCTTCACATTGGCGTCCTTTGTTGCACGTGCTTCTACCCACTTGGTTATGTAATCCATTGCGATCGGGATATATCGTGCTTGGGTATTCTTTGTTGCTGGGCTGAAGGGCATAACAAAGTCTATACCCCACTCATGGAAGGCTTCGCCATCTATAATAGGGATCAACGTGGTGAAGTCTGCCTTTGTATTCTTTTTGGTTGGCAAACATCACATGTTTTGATGATAGCAAAGGTATCCTTAAACAGTGATGGCCACCATAAGCCCACTCGAAGGATGATCCAATCGTTTCAGTTGAGAAGTGACTGCCGCCAATGCCCTCATGTGCCTGAGATATGATAGGTCGTATCTCAGATTCATAAGCGCATCTGCGTATAATACCGTCAGTGCCTCTTTTGTATAATTGTCATGCTATGAGTTGAAAGGGTGTTGCCTTTAGCAAGAATTTATTTTTTTCTACTATACTCAGGCCTTCTTTGAGTCCGCCGGTGGTTAGGAACTAAGTGATTTCCTCATCCCACAAGGGAGTGGCATCGATCTGAAAAAGCATGCATTAGGAAGATCGTCGTTGACTGGTGCATCAGCCTTTTTAGCATTGGGAAGTCTGGAAAGGTGATCGACCATAAAGTGTTGGGTTCCTTTCCTGACGACTGCTTGGAAATTGAATTCCTTGAGTATTAACAACCATCAAGCTACACGTCCTGTTTTATAGGATTTAGTAATAATGTATAACAGTGCCTAATGGTCTATGTAGAATGCAAAGGTTTGGCCTAGCAGATAATGTCAGAGTTGTTGTACGGTGTAGACCATAACCAATGCTTCTTTCTCGGTTGTTGTATAGTTTACTTCAGTAGGCACCGGTTGCCTGCTCAAGAAACGTATCGAAAAATCCTTTCCATATTTGTCCGGTTCTGCTAGGAGACCCCCTATGGCATACTTACTTGCGTCGGTATGCACATGAAATTCCTTTGTGTAATATGGGGAACGAAGTATGGGTGCAGTAGTAAGTGCTATTTTCAACTCCTCAAAAGCTTTTATACGTTCATCGGTCTATCTAGGGTCTACCACAACTAAATAAACAAGTCTCGCCTTACCGGTGTAGTCGATTATGAAGATGCGATAATAGTAAGTGTGGCCTAGGAAGACGTAAACCTTCCTCACTGTTGCGGGTAGAGGAATCTCAACTATAACCTTGCTCTTTGAAGGATCTATAGAAATATCATCCTTCATAATGATATGTCCAAGGACAACTCCATGGGTTACCCAGATTTGACATTTCTCGGGGTTTAGTGAGATTCCAGACCTATGACAACGAATGAATATTTTTTCAAGGGCTTCAAGGTGCTTGTCCGCGAAGAATGATAAATCTCGACAATTCGATGTAACAAATCTTGAAACGCCATTTGCATGATGCGTTGGAACATGGAAGGGGCGTTACATAAGCCAAAGGGTATTACGTTATAAGCATACACGCCATTTTCTGTGGCAAATGTAGTTCTGTGTCTATCTTCTGGAGCAATTTGGACCAAAAAATAGCCACTAAACCCATCTAAGAAGCTGAAAGCTTCAGCTCCTGCCATTTTCTCAAGGATTTGCATAGTTAAGGATAAGGAAAATGGTCTTTCTTCGTAACCACATTAAGATTTTTTAGATCAACACAGATACAAAGCTTGCCATTTTTTTTGGGTACTACCACAATGGGCGATACTCAATCAGTATGTTGGACTTCATAGATGAAGCCAACATTTAGCAACTTCTTAATATCTTCATTGATCTGCTTGCAACAAACAGGGTTACATCTATATGGCTTAGTCCGAATAGGCTTGACGTTCTCCTCTAATGGTATAGTATGGACCGCTACCTTAGGAGGGACCCCCTTCATTTTAGTATAATTTCAGGCAAATACATCCCTATATTTGCGTAGTAAAGTTTTCAGATCAAGAAGTTGATCTAGTGTTAGGTGGGCACCGACATCAACTTTACGATCCACGTTCTCATCAGGATCTTTAAGATTTAGCTCTATGGTCTTGGCTGGTCCTTCAAAGGATTGGAAAACTTGTGTAGGTTCCCTTGTGGTTGTGGCAACTGGATAACTATGTCATCAAGTGTGAAGTCCTTGAACTTGCTTGGTAGATCAAATGGAGGTTCCACAAAGTTCTCTCGAACTTTGGGAATTATCTGCATGGATGTGCTACCAGATGTGGAAGCTTGATCAGAGGGTTTGTCTTTGTGAAGTTCAGACAATGGCTTTATTGGTTGCTTAAGCTTCTCACGCATCTGTTTTTGGCGCTCGGTTAATTTTGTGTCGATGACTTTATTTTTTTGGAACTGAGATTTTTTTTGTTTGTTGGGGAGGCAGTGTGGTTGCCTCTTGAATCAATTCGTCATCTGTATCCTAGACTTCGTCTGGATACATGTCCTATTTGTAGACCTTGGGTTTAGGCCTGTAGGTCGTGGTGTTGGGTACTTTGGACGTGAGTTGCACATGAGCCAGAGGCCCTGGCAACTTAATCTCCTTGAGAATGGATTTTGGGGGATAACGGTTTTGATGTAGATATAGAAGCACATGTTCATCAGTCA
Organism: Diphasiastrum complanatum; assembly: GCA_029204225.1. Taxonomy (NCBI): domain Eukaryota; kingdom Viridiplantae; phylum Streptophyta; class Lycopodiopsida; order Lycopodiales; family Lycopodiaceae; genus Diphasiastrum; species Diphasiastrum complanatum. Next base: position 30,568,512 of record CM055099.1, read on the forward strand.
TTTCGTCATCATCCATCGAAAGAATACCGTCTTCCAAAACATAGGCGGCAGAGACACTAGGTTCTCCTGGGCACCAAGCTATTGGAATTGGGTCTATCATCATGAGTGGGATGATGGGCGTCTCGATGTCTGTAGAAGATGGTAGAATATATGCTTCTTCTGCGACGGTTTCTATTTGCACGACATCTGTTGGAATCAGCACAGTCCATAGTGGCTAGTGCCTGACCCTAATTTATAATATCAGTTGATCTTGTATAGTGTCCTTTTGGTTGGATTGGAACACTATCTGATTCGTCATATGTTGTAGATGACCTACTTCCATTTCTCAAGTTGGAGAGGACAGGAGGAGGCTATGTTCTCAAAAGGCAAGTTCAAGGGCAAAGGAAAAGGCACGACCAAGCATGGCTCATCGGTGTACATAAGTCGTTCCACCCTCAGAAAAACAAGAAAAATCTAGCACGACTGGAATTCATAGAAGACGTCACTGGATATCTCATCCACCAGAGGCGCACCAGGCGAAGCTTGTACTAAACCGGCAAAGTGTCGAGGGACCGGCACTACTTCAGGTCGTGGGTCCTATTGGGGGTATTCCCAAATAAATAAAATCGAAAAAAGTAGAAATAGTTGCGAGGGTTGTGGCATCCTGCATGTATAAGCCCATGGCCCAATGAGCACGCAAGTCAAGCTGTAAATAGAATAAAAGACTTGGGCCTTATTGTTAATTAAATAAAACTTGAGGCCACAATGTCAAGTTAATAAACTTAGTCTAAGCTTACAAAGTTGGGTCCAAAGTGAAACTCACATGTATCATGTGATTTCCAATGTACTTTTTTAAGACCCTTGGATTAGATTCGACCCAAAGTGAATGGTGTGGATTAAAGTCCATATTTTTAGGAGTAACCAGTAGGATTTTGGGGCAAGGGCCTTCTCCATTGATTAAAAAGCACCATTTGTACATATTTTGCATGTTTGATAAGAAGGAAAAAAACTCTACCATTTTGGAGAGAAACATCCTCATTTGCTATTCCATACTTGCTAATGCTCTTTATTGTGTTTGCTTTTTGCTTTCTAGTTTACATGTTTTTGGTTTCCCTTTGAAATGTTTCTACATTAATGAGCAAAATGAGCAAATGAGCTAACATCCTCTCTCACTCTTTCTATCTCCCCATTGATTTATTTCTCTATTCTAATCTTCTATCTCTCTCTCTCTCTCTCTCTCTCTCTCTCTCTCTCTCTCTCTCTCTCTCTCTCTCTCTCTCTCTCTCTCTCTCTCTCTCTTCATTCTAAATCATGTTGCGTGCTTGTGGTTAGTGATAAAGGTGAATAGAGTTAGTAGGAGTAGTGTTAAAAGGTGGTAGTGTTAGTGAAAAGAGTAGGAAGCAACTAAAAGTAGCATCTTGGCATAGTTAGGCACCTATCCAGTGAACTAACCCTCTTTGACAAGCGGAAGGGCTGCTCACGACTACTTCTACACCCCCTACATTCTTTTAAAAAGAAAAGAAAATCAATTTGAAGGAGCTACGTTATGTAGATTTCAAATTTGAGTGTTTTGATTGGTCCATGTGGAAGAAACTTTTGAGAAAAAAAATAAAAAGTATCTTTTTGAAAGGCCCCCTTTTGTGCTCAAATTTTCTCTAATGATATTTTGCATTTTTGGCATAACTCTAAATTTGATAGGATCTCTTGATTTTAAGTTGTTGGACTTTTTCAGTAGTGTGTTTCAAAGAAGGTCCATCGGTCCATTTGGACTGTACTTGTTGCTGAAGTAGAAAATAAAGTTGTTGGGCAAGTTCCAATGTAGTGGGCCAAAGACCTGTCTAGAGTTCCTGCTTCAACTTTCTCCCGAACGCCGCCCCTTCGCATAGCAAATGCATCAAGCTCCACTGCATCTTGCATTTGGTTCAAATTATTGCAAAATGAGTATAATGAAGACAAACAAACATAACAAAAAGACACAAGTTGAATTGTTGGGTCAGACTTGCCTTGGTCCCTTCATCAATGTCTTCGGTTTGCGCAAGTTGAATTCCTTTGCCTTTGTACTTCACATCGGCATTTTTTCTTTCGAGTACCTCGAATGGCCTCGTTTGAACTGGTGGTGGTTGAAGTGTCTTCAATTGGCAAAGCACTCTTGCCAATGCTTGATCGGTGGTGTCCTTGTCATGGCTGATCAGTTACTCATACATGTCGTCGGACTGGGTGTGGTCGAAAGTGGAACTGTCATTCTGCAAATTTATCAATGCTGCCAGCATCTCATCTTCTCGCAAGCCAAGAATATGCTGCAAGTCATGCATGAACACATACTCTTGCCTATCAATGATGATTGGAGCAAGGCCATGGATTCGAAGCACGACATCATCGGACTCATCTATATCGTCTGGCTCCGCTGATGTGGATGCACCTGTTGCCTCTTGCGCAGCCAAGACTGCTTCCTGCTCCACGGATAAATCTTCCTCTCCACCCGGGTCGTCATCTCGTTCACCTGCACACTAGGATTGTCTTTGTTGGGGGCCACAGTCGCTGAAACTCATTAAGCAAAAAAATAACAGTAATCTTACCGGATAGAAACTTTCTTCCTACACTTTCAAGATCAAAAGTTTTCAGCTGATCCTTGGTCAACTCCAAGTAATGATCGTATCCAAGTGACTAATAAATTTGTTGAGACGAGCGATAAAGAGTCTATCTCCTTTCCATATATAACTAAGCAAGTTATATGGAATCCACATGATAGTTGAGCTAGGAATTTGTATGGCATAAGGATTCAAAGTCTCATCTATATACTCACTCAAATACGTGAATGCATCCGTATTAGCCCGTAAAGTGGCAAGCATGTCTATTCTACCGATGAACATACAATAAATACGATCTAACTGATCTAAAAACTATGTGGGGGCTAGCAGATTGGCCAACTCTATTTTAGAGAATGACATTGTGATACAACTAAGAACACTAATTTACCAGCAAACTAGTAGTTGCACGAGACAAGCTAAATTACGAAGATATTTTTCGGCAATAAAATTTTTTCCAACTGTCTTTTGCAAGAACTCTTTTGTGTCCCTCATATGCCTTTTACTGGCACCACCACCTGGTGCCAAAGCCTCTAGTTTGTGTCTCTTAGTGTTTTCATTCTGTGATTGCTGATCCATTGAGACTCTACGGTTTCGTTGTAAGCCATATATTGTCCTCTGAAATATACTGATTGAAGATTGCAATTCTTCAATTTTTGCGACAGAACTGGCAAGCTCTATTTTCAAACCGTTTATCTCCTGCTCCAATTTCATATTTATTCCATGCAATGCTTTTAAATGGTCATTCATACTCAAGATATGAATGTTTGCCATATTTGCCAATGTCTCAGCTTGGATTCTTCGAGAATCCATTGCTTGACAATAGCCAAGCAGTCCATTCCCACCATTCCCAACGAACCTTAACAAACTACGTACATCAGAAAATTTAGGAGGAGCATCTACTAGTGGATTGTAGGGATATAAATCACCTCTTACCCATAGGTCAATATGATTTTTGGCTTCTAATCTCCAACAATGCATCTCGTATTACGGATTTAAGTTAACACCTCATGCATCTTTGGTGGTCACATAATCTTTCTCTAACTTCACATGTAAGTGACACTTGGTTGTCATCTTGAAGATGTCGATCCCAAAAGAATCTATGTAGAACTTTACAATATAATTTAATCAAATGGTGTCAAAGTTCAATGTGAACTAACCATGATATAAGCTTTATTAGGCATATACTAGTTTCCATGCCTAGAGTCCTATTATGCCTAAGGTCCTATTGTAGTTAGGACAATGAAAGGTCATCCTATACTAACCCTACTCTAGTTGTAATTTGTAACTTACCTATTAGTTGCCTATTATATTCTATGCAAATAATCTACAATAGTCTATGAAAATGAGACTTACATTTAGGCCTTAACTCTTGCTCACCTTGTATGGTAACCCAAGGTAAAGGTGCCACGTAGGATTGATTAGCACTAAATTAATTATGATTAGAAGACTTGTTTAGGCAAGGAAGAGGCCCTTTTTGAGTCCAAAAAGGGCCCTAATGTTCCAATCCATGTATCAAAAAAAATTCTAGAATCGAAAATTAGGAAATCGATACAAACTCAAAAAATGAGTCTGAACAATAGGGGTTCAAAATTCAGTCAAGAAGATCAAATTACCCAAGGCAGCCTCCATCCAGATTTATGGACGATACAGTTTGCTACTTCGTGCAAGAACCAAATACAGTTTTGGAGGTGATGTCTACACCTGATGTTGATCAATGGAAAGCAGCGATGGATACTGAATTCGATTATCTGATAGAGAATCAAACTTGGACATTCACTGAGCTACCAAAAGGAAGAAAACCGATTCCGTGCAAATGGATATTCAAGATGAAGTATGATGCTAAAGGAAGGTTGAATCGTTACAAGGCCAGGCTGGTCTCCAAAGGCTATTCCCAGATTCCATATTTGGATTATTTCGAGACCTTCAGCCCAGTTGTCAAACATGCTTCGATCCGTTTGCTACCCTCATTTGCAGCAGTAGCAGATCTCGAAATCCATCAAATGGATGTCTAGACCGCTTTTCTCACGAGACCATTGAAGAAAATCTTTATGTCACAGCCAGAAGGATATGAACTGAGGGGTGAGCAACACGTTGTATGCAAAATTCACAAGGCACTCTATGGGCTGAAACAGTCACCCAGGACCTAGTTCCAAAAAATAAATACATTTCATATTGAGAATGATTTTATTTTAAAGTCAACAGACTTGAATGTCTACTTCAAGTCTATATCAAATTTATTTATCATCATCACTCTCTATGTGGATGATACACTATTATTCAGTAACGATCTGAATCTGATGAAGGACACGAAATGCATGCTGGCCTAAGAGTACAAAATAACTGACATGGGTCTAGCCCACTATTGTCTCGGAATCAAAATTTTTCAAATTCGACCCAACCGATTGATTTTCATCAGCCAGCAAAGATATCTCACAAACGTGTTAGAAAAGTATGGAATAGCCAACTGCAAACCAAGTCTCTTTTCACTCGACACTGTATTGAAGCTGTCAAAGGAACAATTGCCTCAAACTGAGGCAGAAAATGAGGAGATGAGGCAATATTCATTTCCCTCCATCATCGACTCACTGATGTATGCAATGATCTGCACTCGACCCGGCATTGCATATTCGATCAGTTCACTCAGCCAGTTCCTATCAAATCCAGGTCTAACCCATTGGAAAGCACTCACAAAAGTCATGAAGTACATCCAGACAACAAAACATCTTAGCATATGTTATGGAGGTAGCCAACCTACCAACATACTTGAAGGATACATAGATGCAGATTGGACAGGAGATATCGATACTAGAAGGTATACTTTTGGATTTGTATTTTTATACAATCAAGGCCCAATTTCATGGAACAGTCGAAAACAGACTTCAATAACGTTGTCATCAACCGCATCAGAATACATTGTTGCCACGAATGCTACCAAGGAGGCAATTTGGCTGAGGCACCTGCTAGCAGAAATTGACCTTGCACAATCACATCCAACGACCATCTTTTGTGACAACCAAATCACCATAGCTCTCTCTCTCTCTCTCTCTCTCTATCCGAAATTGCATTCTCGAAGTAAGCATATCAAAATCAAATATCGTTATTTGAGAGAGAAAGTGCAAAGCAAGGAGATATCCTTAGTCTACTACAGGACATAATCAATGGCAGCAGATTACTTTACAAAGGCTCTGTCAAAAGAGCACCACCTCATATTCAACGACACGTTAAGTATGAAAATCAAAAGTTTTCAAGATCCACATTAAATGGGAGTGTTGGAATTCGATGTTCAGCCTCAAATCCATTCAATAATGAGCATCCTGAAAACCAAAAACAGAAGGCTCGAATTTTTGAGCAAAGGATCGAAAAATTCAAGATCGAATTTTCTAGAATTTTTCGATACTAAATCAACTAAAAAAAAACCTATATTTTTGGAGTCAGTATTTTTTGAGTCATTGTAAATTTTTTCGATACTTATAAATTTCGATATTGTCAATCTAAAATCCGACCCAGCAACTTCACATTGACAGTCCGCCCACTTCGTACATGCATTAACTGTAATGAGGCGGTTATAATAACTGGAACAAAAGGTACTTGTAGATATTTTGTAGGATAACAATCCTAGAATCTTCATCAGAAAACTTCTTCTGATTTATTCAAGTTTTCTATAGCCAGTGTGATCACGCTCAATGATTGTAAGCTGAAGTTATTCCTTAAAGCATTGTACTCACTGTTTGATATTAATCAGAGTGCAAATTCTCAGTCTCACTATTGTATCGTTCTTTATGCATTTGTTTGAATCGTTCAATTTGAATGTTCTGCTGCTAACTGTGGCGCTTCCGATCCTACACACACCCGCTCGAGCTTCCACTGACTAACCTATTGATTTACGACAAAAACATGTGGACTCAAAGAATCTCAAGTACATTTCATTGAATGATGCTTTTTCTTTTATGACAACATTTTTCAAACTATTCCACAAATAGTTATCCAATGAAATTGCTTTATCAACAACAAATGTAGATTGGAAAGTATTCAACTTCATTGTCTTGTCATATCTACATAAATCAATAAACATCATCAATCTTAAAGATAAGAGACAAGTCACTTTATGTCTACTAACACTATCTATGAACAAATCAAAGATAGCAGCATCTCCAATCTCTTCACCCTTACGAGATACACACTTGAATGGAAAAAATTGCTTGCAGTTTGATGACTTGGCCTTTGTCCTCGAGGTACTCCTTGCAACTCTTGGACACATCAAGTTTGACTCATATCTAACTTGTTTCATCAAAAACCTCATGTTTGTGCTTGCCAATCTAGTCTATGTGAGATCTAGCTGTGATTTTGACGCCACAGTCACATATTTTCATGCAAATCAAGTACATTTGAGTCTTTTGTGGATTCTTTGAATACCTTACATGTGCTTAGACGTAGTTGGCTCAAAACTTTGTTGTGCTTCATCTTTGGAGAGAAGCTAGACCTAGATTGAGAGAGATTGACACAGCTGGAGAGATTGTTCTCACATTTTGGTTGCAAGATCTCAAGTTGGAGTTGTTTGCACACCATTATTGGATCCTTCTTTGAGAGAGAAGCAACACTTTTGTTTGTATTTGAATCCATTACAATTCAATTTCTCAAGGAAACATGGCATACTATTGGAGCAAGGTGACCACCTCCAATTATGCCATTTAGATGGTGAAGATGGAGTCTGGTACTCCAAGATGTGATGCATATTGTGCTAGGACTTGAAGAAGAGTAACAAGTGCTTGGGCAAGGATGGCTCTACATAAGTGTTGAGGGAGATTGGCTCATGTACCTCGGCCAAGGAGGCTTGGGACACACTAAAATCCATCTGTGAGGCCAAAAACTCATCTAGATTGCTAACTTTCAGGAGTCAAATCTTTCAATTCTATCACAAGAGTGATGAGAGTGCCTCAAATTTTGTCATGAGAGTGAAAGATCTTCATAGAGAGCTTGCTTGCATAGGATACATCTCAATCAAAGAGAATTAGTACAAGTAATCCTTAATGGCTCTTAAGAGATGAATTTGACGACATTGTTCAATCTTATGCAATCAAAGAGCTTCCAAGCTTGGAGGCACTATAAGGAGTTCTCAATGTTTATGAGTGTAGGCAAGAAAACAAGCTATTGAGGATCAATCAACTTTTTTTGAAGGATGGTGGAGAGGAGAAAGCATTCTTTTCAAAGGACAAGCCAAGATGATGGGGCAAAGAGCAACATCAACATTTCAAGAAGGACAAATCCGAGGAGGAGAGTGATGAGAATTCATCACAATCATCAACAAGTTGCAAATCCAACAAGAACTACTTTTTTTGTGGTAAGAAGAGACATATTTTTTCAAATTGTTTCAAGAAGCTAATACTACTAAAGAGAGTAAAGTGAGTAGAGGTGAGTTATGAGGAATAATCTCTCCTGATGTCAGTGTACTCCTCTTCTAGTTTTGAAGATGAATATGCATAGTGAATAAATAGTGGAGCTAGTTCTCATATGACTAGTTCAAGGAAATCTTTCACTCATCTTGCATTTTCTAATGGATCTAGAAAGTACATCTCCATTCCTATTGATAGTAAATACAAGATAGAAGGAATTTGTATTGTATCAATTGGTGTTGGATCCACTATGACTCTTAATGATGCATGTTTTGTGCCCATGAATGTCGCCTTTTCCTTCAAACATTTTCACTCTGAGTGATAGAAACTACTATTTCATCAAAATCCATTTATGCAACAGAGATATTCCATGGTTTAAGAAATTGAAACATTTTAACCTTAGCATTTATCTGAATTCCAAGTCTATTCACCCAAGTAGTATTTTATATGACATAACAGTTTTTCAGAAGAATAACTTCATGCTGGAAAGAATCATATAAATCAGTTTGATATCCTATATTTGATAATTTACTAAGAAGTAAAGGATTAATCAAGAAAGTGAGAAATAGATTTGAGGGCCTTTCATTTTGTAAATAATGAGATACCACATTGGGATCTAGATTAAACCTCAAAATTTTCCAAAATATCCCCCACATTTGATCGAATGGTTTTCTTCTTTCCCATATCGCGGCTACGTACTAAACACACCATTGATCATCAGATCTTTACAGTCCTAGAATTTTCTTTTCAAAATTACTGATGTCCCACACCATCAGCTTTTCCTTCCAAAAAATACTTAACCGCCTTATCTGATATTCTAGAGATCCACTGATCATCTAGTTGTCCTATAATCCATATAGGATATTATCTCTTGTTTCCAAAACACTGGAGAATCCTTTTTATTTGGATGACTGGCATGCCTATCACATGGATACCTAAAATCCACATCTGATTATGTGACTTAGACAGAAAAATTAACATGGTTCAATATTACATCTTGATCATTTCTGGTTATTGATAAGCTTCAAACCCCTACTGATGCATCTAATCTAGGGACAAGCTTCTGTCAACTAACAGATCCAATGTAATTCATATATTAGATTCTTCTTCTAACATCACAATTGACATCCAAAACTACGGATAACTCAATGGTTACAAAGATATTAGTTATGAATTCATCTGAATGAATTTTAACCAGGAAATTAATAACCAATATTAAGCAATTATTTATAGGAATTACCAAAATCCTAACTGTGAAATACTTTCCCCGATCACACTTACTACTTCTGATGTCCACTCTTCTTCCCTCTTTAGAATTTTTAGTTCCCTGAAAATCTTTCAGCTAAGGTACCAAGAAGACGTAATGACATTAGTAAATGTTTTAAAACTAATTACTGTAGTTTAAAGCAATTTCATTTCTGTCCTATACCTGGGCTGAATATAATTCACCATAAGATTTTACTAGAAATGAAATCCATTATGTAATTCCTATTATTACAAATTTCCAATAAAGTTGGACTGTTTTTTCTTTTTATTGACTGGTTTGGAATTACTCCGCTAATATTGACAAAACCTATCCAAACAAAGAATATGAAATTACATGAATGGAAATCCCACCAATAGGATTTCAGTAATTCTTGAACCATATCTTGTCAGATTTATTGACTAATAAAGAATACTATTGTCACTCATCCAGTCTGGTCATTTCATATTGTCTGACGATTTTAATTCAAATTTAACGAGTTTTTTGCACAAACGTTCACTTGACCGATTACTATCGATCAACATCGATTAGAAAACTTATCAGACAAGTAACTGATTGTCAATTATCAAATGGAAATTCAACAAAAAAAAAAATCAAATTTTAATTTTCAATTTGGGAGTTCAACTCCAAAGTTAAAAAATGACAGCACAGTAAAAACTGTTGGCAATTCATTGCGGTTCCTTCTGTCAATTTTAACTTATCTATCACCGAGAAATAATTTAGACTTAGTGAAAACATTGTGATCAATTTTTTGACTGATAAACTTAGTTTAATCAATTCACTAATCTAAACTGATTCTATAGATAACGAAAAAATGACCGAAATTCTGATTTTTTTCGGAAAACTCAAAATTTGCTTAAATTCTGACGAAAATACTGTAAGTATAAAAGGCAATTGGAGTCAAAAAAAAATTGAAACATTGTCCGATTCCTAATGTTACTAACCCAATGTCAAATTGGCATGCAAAGCACACTACATCAGTCATAAACGTCATCACTAAAATTTTAACGTAAACTTCGGTTTTACGGAATTTGTCAGCCATTAACACTGATTTGTGACCCAACCGTTAGAGCACATGCGTATGACCACTCAAATTGATTGTAAATCCCTCATGCATGTCATAACCACTCTGAGAATCAGCACGCAACTAATCCATGCAAGCACAGTACCACAAATTAGAGAAATGACTGGCATGCAATCAAAACAATTTAAAATTTTGCCAATTTTACAAACAAAACTGCAAAACTTCATATGATCATAACTTTGGCTACAAAACACCAAATTGGGTGTTGTAAAGCTCAGTACAAAGGGAGACCAAGTGAACAAGATGCTTGTCATGTCAGCCTTCCACCTAGGCTTCACACATGCGAGGTTAGAGTGTCTGAAAAACTGTAGTAAAGTGCACTTCCACAAGAAAAAATAGTACAAACACCTCTTTAAGCTCTAAATTGATGCTACTTACAGTCTTAAACCATCAATTAGACTTCCATGAAATATTCATATTGATCCTAAGATGCAGTATAGGCTGAAAACGAAGATTTCTTGATTTGTAGAAGTCAAAATAGCTTCAAACTTGATGGAGATGGTGCATAAGCCACCTGCCATCAATTCACAGGTCTGATAGCTTGTTGGGAAGGTAAAAAGGAATGCTAATCATGCTGTAATTAATTTTTAAAATGATCTCCTTATGGATTTGGAGAGATCCATCTGCCAAAAATCACGAAAAATGGTCATTTTTTGAACTTTTTTTTTACTTCCTACAAGTTCAATTGCTGGAATTCTTGGTCCCAACTTCAAGGAAAGTTTCAAAAGACTTTGGTTCACCTATTTACAAGCTCTACATGGTGTTTTACAGTCACTTCCTATCCAACTTTATGAAAAAACAAGTAAAAATGATGATTTTTTACTATTTTCCGATTTTTTCATCACCATAAAGTGGAAATTCATGACATACAACTCTTTCTCTAACACATGCAAACCAATTTACAGAATTAAAACATCTAATTGATCTGATTTTGCTAGATTTTGGTTCTTACTATCTATTTTGTGCCAAAAAGCATGAAAAACCAAGCAATTTTGACCAAAACATAGCCTAGAATCAAAAATCATTGGAGAGAACCAGCGTGCATCATTAATTTCATCATTAATGAACCCTAAAATGAAAGTACACTTGCTGAAAAGTTCAGATCTACCAAAGATTTGATCTACACATGAAAAAGCTCCAAAAAAAACATCACAAATTGGCCTTTAAGGACAATTCTCCATAAAACCACAAATAATCCCAAGAGTAATGGATCTTAGCAACATGCAAATTGAAACTGGGATAGTACACCCACTTGCATCCTATCTATCCACCTTGGAAGAGAATCCTAAATTTCGACGAAAGGTAGACCTTCTCCATGTTCTCCAATCTTCGTAAGCCTTGTTCTGATACCACTATAAGGGAAGCTCCTTAAAATCCTGTTTGCAAGATAACACACAATGGAAAACACACTATGGAGCAACCACCCAACCAAGTAGAAGCAACCAATCAACTCTAGTAGCTTCACCCCCAAGCCAAGGAACAAGAAGCATGAATGTAGAGTGAAATCCTGGCAATGAATCCATAATCACCAATGGGGAGTAAGACGAGTTTGGCCTCTTTTTATAGAGCCATAAGCATCCTGGGCACATAGCCATGCATAGCCCTAAGTTCCCTATACATAGATTCACCTGGAATAGAGTCCGATGCATGGACCACCTATTTATAGAATTGCTATTAATAACTCTACACATGCATACACTGTCTCATACCTTGTCTAAACTCTATTTATAGAATTGTTATTGATAACTCTACACATGCATACACTGTCTCATACCTTGGCTAAACCCCATTTAGTGTGTTCTGGGCCTCACAAGGATATTAGTTACTTTCGGATCACATCCAGTATGATGTGGCATAACTAACAGCTTGATTTACTGGAGTACCATGTATCCAAGACTAGGAGTACACTGAATCCTACTTACTGGTCATGGACATAACACATCTTGTCGTGGCATGAATAGTGTTAAAACTGTATTTAAGGTTAGTTTGGAAGTGATTTTGCCTGATTTAAGTGGATTTGCTTGTTTGAAATCTAATCTAATTATTGAACAGGGGAAGCTATTCAGATCACCATTCTTAAGATCCATCTGAATATGAGAAATCAGAAAAAACAACAAAAATCGGTCAAATCTGTCAAATCTTGGTCAAATGGAGACAAATTTGTCATTAGAGCTGATAACTTTTTACCCTTTTCCAGGATACGTTCGCCGAGTTGTAGGCACCTTCATTTTTTATCATAGAACCTTCAGTTTGAAGAGCGAACATTGCTTTCCAACAGATTTCTAGAAACATCAGAAAACACCAAAAAGACATCCAAAACCCTAAAAAATACAAAAAAAGAACATTTGTCCAATTCACTGTGCATAGGTGTGATTCAGATCTATCTACTGCCAGGTCGGCGAACGTTTATTCTAAAAATAACAGGTCAAAGTGACTGTTCATCGAGAAATGAGCAAACTTTTGTGAGATCTTAACACCTTTTCATAAAATTTGTAGTTTCCAGAAAGAACCTTCACCAGAAACCCTCGCCAAAGTCTGTGTCAGTCTGATTTACTATTTTAGTTCATCAATGAGTTCGGCGAACTTTAAGTAGGGGCCACATGTCATAATGTTCCATTTTTGTCAAAAAAAAAAATCTCTTTTTTGCAAAAACAACAGTATTACATTTGTAACCTTCGCCAAAACCTTTGCTAAAACTTCTGAGGATTTTATTTATAGTAACTTGTCATTTTTGAGTTCAGCAAATGTTAATTTTCTCACAATCTAAAAAAACCTCTATTTTTACCCTCGCCAAACTATAAAAACCATACTTTTTAGCAGACGGAACCTTCACCAGTTCCACCCTAGTTTTATTTGAGTCAGATTTCTTATCTGAGAGTTCGGCGAAGGTTATTTTTACCAAATCGTTAGAAAAAATCTGGTCAAATTTTTTTTATCAAAAATAGCATTGATGAACCTTCGCCAAGTCAACTTTCACCCAAGAAACTTTTGCCAGTTCTATTTTTAGATTTTGATTTTCCAAATCAAGCCTCTGTCAAATTTTTGGTCAATTCTATTACAATTTGATTCTGATTCTGAGAGTTTATCATTCTTAGAAGTGTCAATCACTTGATCATAGATCTTTTTTCAAAAATAAGAAATCTGATTATTGTCAAGTAAAAGAAATTTTGCAGATCTGAACTGAGATTCTGATCAAAAATCTAGATCCAATCTCATTGTTTGATTGATTTGATTTGTAAAAATGGCTGCTCCTGGAGGTGCTCCTCAGGAAGTCAATCCAATCATTGTTAGGAGACCACCCCGTTTGGATCTGTCTAAGTACAATGGATTAACGGATCCAGTTAAATTTCTCCAAATCTATGCTGAATCTTGTGAAGTCTATGGCGAAGTTTTTCCTCAAGATAAACTTAAGCTATTTCCAATGGCCTTAACAGACGCAGCACAAGTTTGGTATTATAATCAAGATGAGACTGAGCGTACAGATTGGGAAACTGTTAAACGAGCCCTTATCACATGGTTCAAACCTTGGAAGTTTATTGAAGACTCTTTCCTACTTTTAAGTAGAATTAAAATGGGAAAGCGAAAAATGGTACGAGATTACATTGAACGGGTTAAACGCCTTAGATCTGAGTGCGTACACGAGCTAATTATTAAAGATGCTATGATTATGTGGTTTTTGGCAGGACTATTTATAAGGATCAGACGTGCGTTGAAACGCCATAATAAGTATGCAACTTTGCAAAACGCTATGGACAATGCAATACGAGAGGAGGATGAAGGTTCAGATGATGAGCCGAATATTGGTATGTTGTCTTATACAGCAGGGCAGACCACTATGACATCCACCACTATCGCATCAACGAATATCAACGCTACTGTAGAGATGATGCTCAATGAGTTTGAAAAACTCGGGAAGAACTAACAGATACAGATGAAAAAGTTGCAGTCGCAATTTGATGAAAAGATCAAAGCCTTGGAAAATTTTCATGGACAAGGAACCTGAGAAGTTTGCTAAGACTTTTCCTACTAGGAAAAATGTCTAGTGTTCCATTTGTATGGGCAATCACATAATAAACAAATGTCCTCAATTGAAAAAATGAATGGCACTCAGTGTATGCCATCTGTGCAATTCACCTGATCATGAGACTGCTTATTGCCATTTTAATCCTCGGATTATCCAGCAACGATATGCCCAGATGGGATATCGGGAACCCCTTTACGGAAAGGATCATGCAGCCAAACCTCGTCTTGGGTATCCGGAGAAACTAGTTTTAATAGCCCCACCGACACAACCGGTTCCTCCTGTTAATTTGATGGAACCAGAATCTTACAAAGGCAACAAGCAATGGAATTATAGTAATGATTATGCCTTCAGAAAAGTATGCTATTTATGTTGTCGCACAACAACAAGCACCTAGAAATTGGACCAGAGCGTCACTTGGATGCTTTGCATGTGGAGAAAATCACAGAGTTGCAGAATGTCCAAACAAAAACAAATTTTTACCATTCTATCGTGATTGTGGTTATGGGCATTGCTATAAAGAGTGTCCAGCAGACCGAAGCCGCCATTGACCACAACTCCTATCAATTTGATAAGAATCAAACAAAGCATCAGGGCCCTTCTTGAACTCAAAAAGGGCCTCTTCACTAATTATAATTAGTGTTAATGATGCCATGTGTACCAATGAGAGAGTGACAATTGAGATGGAATGGTCCATATGACATGGCACAATCAATGCTGTAAATTGAATCTCCAAATTCTAACCCAACCACTAACTCTCCTTTAACTCTATTTCTATAGCCCATACGAATGATGATATGATAAGGCTCAAGTTTAAAATTTAAATGAAAAACTCTCTATTTTTTCAAGGACTTCAAAACGGCTTTTTATTAGTTAGAATGAGACAAAAGGAGGCCCAATAATTCTTTAAGCCCCCACTTTTGAAAAAAAGATTTAAAAAAAAATGGGGGGAGGGATATGAAAGTACAATCCCCCCTCCCCCCCACCCCCGCTCCCTTGTACCGTCTTCGCTCCCTTGTACCTTCTCCCCTACCCGGCTCGCTGGCCGCTCCCCACACCCCGGACCGCTAGACCCTTCGGGGCGCGGGCCTGGATTGCACCACGACCCCCCCTCCCACTTCAAATGGGTTTTAATGTTTGGTTGGGGGGGGGCTTTTTTTTTTAATAGAAAGACGCACCCATGCGCTCCTGCCCACGTCGAGCAGCTGACAAGGGTGGGCGCGCGGTGGATGCTTCCACACATCAAAGGCCCCCTCCCCCTATGTCATTCACTTCATTGGGGGAGGGAGTGCCATGTTGCAATCCAGAGGGAGGGCTCCGAAGGGGGCCAGCGGCCCGGAGGGTGGGGAGCGGCCAGCGATTCAGGGGATTTACAAGGGAGGGGGATGTACTCTCATCCCCCTCCCCCCATTTTTTTTTTTTAATCCTTTTTTTCAAAATGGGGGCCCAAAGAAATATTGGGCCCCATTTTCTCTCATTCTAACTACTAAAAAGCCATTTTGAAGGCTTTGAAAAAATGGAGAGTTTATATTGGATATAATATTTTAGGCTACATTAAAATTTTCTGCCCTTGTGATATTATACTAGGTTCAAGTGCAACCTATAAAAATCTGAGCTAACCCATGATAAACCATGGGTGAACTGCCACATAAGACGATTAATGAGTTAATTAATCCCAATTAGCAAACATGTTTAGGCAAGGAAGAGGCCCTTTTTGAGTTCAAAAAGGGCCCTAATGACCAGCAGTTCAACCTGAACCGAGTATACCCTTGATGTTGGTTACCAGAGCTTAGAAGCATAAAGAACTGGTAGCAGATCCAGTACCTACTGATTCTATATCATTAACTGATATACCAACAGCATCTGGAGTCTATCCAAATCTCCATGTAGAAAAGAGGAGATATCAGGATATGAGACAGTGGATTAAACATTTGCAAGAAGAAGAGGAGCTTGAAGTCACTAAAGCTGCAGCCAAAGTCTACTCTTCACCTGTGCAGCCACTGAATAATCCACAAACTGATATGAATGTTCAGTTTTCTCATCATGAAGAACTCTTCAAGATGACTGAACCAGAAGCGCTGCAAACAAAGTTAGTCATGAATATTTTATCTAGTAAGATAAACATTACATTAGGAGAATTTTTTAAGTTGGTGCCGAAAGCAAAGTATTAGCACAAAAGTTAACTCAAACTGAACCAAAAGCCCATCAAGAACCACTTTTTTGTGTTGGATTTGAAGAATCTAATGAGATACTCCATGTCGGAGCAGCCTGGGAAATTGAGCAAAAAAATACCACTCTGCCAATACAACATAGACAATTTTTCAAAGAAACAGCCGTGATGGAGGTTTGGGAGTTAACTTGATTTCAACAAAGCTATGTGCAAAGTGGAGCCTTACAAGGATTAAGCCTGCGACTTTTGCCATTAAGCTAGCTGATCAAACTACAGTCCGTCCACGAGGAATGGTTGAAGACATACCTGTCAAAATTGCTGGAGTAAGAATTTCATAACTAAGGTACCGGGAAAATCACTTTTGAAAATCATGAATAGACAGTCAAAGTTGATCCGATCACTTGGACTATCAAACCAGTAGCCCAAAAAGAGGATGATGATTTATCAACAACGGATCATACATGTGACTGTTCAGTAAAAATTTGGAGAGCTCATTATTACTCTCAAATTGATACTGCCAACTGGAATCAAGCTCTTGCAACAATTGATTGTATAGCAAGGTATATGTGTCAACAAGATAATCAGTCCATCTTGAGCGAAATTTCAGAATTGAATCGAACTTTGGATACATCGATCACCTTTCATTTGAATGTGCTGAATGTAGCTTGGATATCAACAGAACCCATACCAGATCCAATTGAAGATGAACTTATTCATGTGAGTCACATCTTGACTTATGATGACAATGCAGAACTTACTGATGAGCGGATTCTCAATCACATGGATCCTACCAGATTTGGAGTACATGATATTCCTGATGAACCAACAATAAAATCGGCAAAAGCTGTTATATTGAAAGAAGACAAGATTACAGGATCAATGACTAAGAAACAAGCTAAGCAACATTATAATACGGTCCTGAAATGGGAAAGTCCACCTCAAAAGGTTGATTCAAAGAATGTGGCACACTTATTGGATAAAGGCAAAGAGAAAGTCAAGGATGATTCAACAAGTCAAAATTCTCGCGAGACATCACCGTTTAGGAAGTCATCACCTTTGAAGAAGAATGCATCTTTTCGGAAGTCATCGCCTCTACGTTCGATTCCTACTAAGAAAGCTAAACAAAGATCCAAGACTAATCCTTTTGACAAAGAACAATCAGATGAAGTCCAGCATGATATGCCAAAGCATTTCAAACGCTATACTCTGGATGATGTAGTTATCATGTTACCAAAAGCATATCGTCAACATGAAGAACAAGTGCCAAAATCGAAAGATGTTTACGATGGCCCAACTAGGACGCAGCCTATGAATCTTGCGAATTAAAGAGAACCAGAAAAGATTGTACAAGTTGGAGCACACCTTACTCTTGAACAGTTTCAAGCGCTATGGACATTGCTTATTAAGTATCAAGATTGTTCTCAAAGGGATTCCAACATCAGTTATTGAGCATACCATACCCTTAATACCTAATGCAGTTCCCAAGGTCACAAAGTTCTATCATTGTAATCCTAATGTTACAGATTTGATAAAGAAAGAGTTATAGAGATTGCTTGAAGCCGATTTCATTTATGAGATCAACCACACTGACTGGGTTTCACCAATTGTCATTGTTTCTAAGAAGAATGGAAAATTGAGAATTTGTGTGAATCTCAAGGCCGAAAAACAAAGTCACATGAAAGGATCACTTTTCGTTACCTTTTACCAAAAGCATTTTGGATCGCCTTGCTGGAGCGGAAGCTTACAGCTTTTTAGATGGATTCAGTGGTTACAACCAAGTTAAGATTGCATTTGCAAATCACCATAAAACAGCCTTTGCAACAGAATGGAGCACTTATGCTTATTAAGTAATGTCTTTTGGACTATGTAATACACCTAGTTCATTCCAAAGAGTGATGCAGTTTGCTTTCAAAGATTATCTACAAAAATTTCTTGAAATTTACTTGGATGAATGGAGTCCATAGCACAGTTACAGACCACCTGAATCATTTGGAAAGAGTATTTGAACGTTGTCGCAAGTACCAAATTTTCTTAAATCCAAAAAAGTGTCAGATATGGGTTTCTCATGGAGTTGTTCTTGGGCATGTGGTTTCAAGGCATGGCATTGTCATTGTGAAATTATCACCGCCAGGAACAATTTGTGGAGTTGATGTTTTTATGGGTCATGCGAATTATTATCGAATTTTCATTATATTCTTTGCTGATCTGGCGAGACCTATATATATACAAACTGACCATTGTTCCTATTTGGACAGTTGAGGCGTTAGAAGCCTTTGAAAATTTGCAAAAAGCATTAGCTTCGGCTGACCCTTGTCGGGCCTTTGCTCACAGCAATGGGAATCTACGAGCGTGTCTTCTCTGGAAAATCAACATGCATTTTATTACCATGGCTTTTAGCACGTGGACCAAGGCCAAGTCTAGACTTTATGTCACATTCCAGAATACCACACACAAGGTGCGTGTTACTGAAGCCGCCCTTGCAGCCATAGGAATCACATCTGGTAAGGAGCCATCTCCAAACCATAAGCATGCCAAGAACGTGATCAAGTCGTTCATAGACACCTCTGTCGAGTTCTACTGGACTCATGATGGGTATCTCCTAGACTCCATCTGAGATCCTGTCATCCAGGCCACAGCCCAGCCTCTGAACAACTTTCTGATGGTTGGCAACCTCAAGAAGGAATGTATTTCCTCACAGATCCTGCACCGTATTGTTGACTCCAACTACAAGATAGGATCTGGCCCCCTCGAGCCTTATAACTGGTATAAGACGGTTTTTGGAGAGTTGAAGAGGGCAATCAAGGAGAACACCAAGCAGCAATTTGCGGGTGGCCCTCTCCTCTCTCTATTGTCTGCCTCTTACTGGAGGACAGGCTTCGTGGGTTTGTTGCAGATTCTGTGTTGTCTATCTATGAAGCAGCACCGGTAGAATCATCTCACCAGGCATCTACCTCACATAGTCATCAATGTGTACACAGCGAGATCGATATTCCTGACTCGCCTCTCATGTCACGTGGAAGGACTAGGTAGACATCTTCAGCTGCGCTTTCACCTTCCGCTGCCATCCGCACTGAGCTACCGATTCTCCCCATCTCTGATGCTTCCCTCACCTCTGCTTCCTCTCAAGGACAGTTTGTGACTATTGGGGCTACCATTCCCATCACAGCTGCCCAAGCCGCCTCACCCCTACAAATGAGAGTTGTTTTGCCAAATACCCAGTATTTCATGGACATGTTCGATGATTCCGACCCACTTGGGGCCTCAGAAATTTTTGTCATGCCCCAAAGCCCAGCATCCTTTGAACTACAATCCCCGAAAGAGGATTCGAGACTGTCCATGAATCCGAGAATATTTTTTAAGACACTCTTCAGGAGATCACAAGAAATCGTAGCAGCTCAAGTGTCAAATACAATTCGGGTCGGGCAAGCTGTCAAGTCACCAAAACAGTTCGACTCCACGGGACCTGAGGGCTACGAGAAAGAAGATATCTTTGAAGAGAGAAATTACAGGCACCTGTTCCATGCCAACCAAGGACAGTACCACCAAGTCCTCCTGCTGCTACCACCTCCACGACAGTGGATTCTGGTGATGCTCTCGGTTTAGTCTCAAGCCTTGCGCAAGTGATCCAGTCTATGCTGGATAAGAAAAAAGAAATGGAGTGGCGCATATTAGACATGGGCTCGGAAAATACACTTATTAGCTAGAAAGTCATCCAGCTCAACAAAGAGTTGAAGATCGCCAAACAACACGAAGCGAAGTTTGAAGCTGAGATGTTGTTTAGGATGCCAGACAACAAGTGCAGCTGCTCCAGGGTCAACTGTAGATGGCTGAGCAAGATCGCACGCGTCTCCAAGGTGAATTGGATGCGACCACCCTTGAGCATGATGTGTATCTTCAGACGCAAATTTTTTATCATCCGGTAACTCCGACGGAAATCGAGTATTTGTTCAAAAAAAGTTGAACCTTATAAAATGGGCCTTCAAGGATTCCAAGGTCGCTTTGACAGATTCAAGGGTACGGCCTTAACTGAGTTGGCAAAGGCCAAAACAACCATCAGTGAATATGAAAAGGCTGTCGCTCAGGTTTTGGATTCTAACCCTCATATCAACATTCCATTGATGCCACAATTCTCGCCTCAACAACAGGAAAAGGTGGGATTGGATACATGTTTGGATTCAGGCATGGAATAGGGTGGAGCACCAGAGGTAGAAGAAGTACAGCCAGTTCCACAGGCAATGCAAACAAGTCCACCTCAAAGACCAGACCATTGTTCAGAAGACCAATCAACATCGAGGACCAGATCCATAATTTCTTAGCGCAATATCCCCATGAGTCCTCGCATGGTGGTTGGATCATTAAGTTTAAGACCTCTGAAAATGAGGCCGGCAAAGAGTTGGATAAATTATCCGCATTGGGAGAGCAGCCGGCCTGGAGAAGGCCTGGAGAACTACAGTATTTGAAAAAACTTCGGAATCAATCAAAAGTTATGTGGCTAGCCCTCGCCAGTTGCGCCTAGATCCATACTACGTACCAATGTCGTGAAGGAATAAGTGGAAGGTTTTGGAATTGGCCATGGACAAAATCACCATACATACGCCATTGGCCAATAATCCACCAACCTTACAGTTGAGAGATATCAGTGGACTTCCAAAGAGCCCTACAAGCATACCAGTGGGAATATATCCACTCTCCCCATCCAACAGTGAGGAAATCGGCACTGTTCGCAAAAGATCTAACTCTACTAGCGTCCGTTGCAACGTGATGGGATAATTGTCTTCCCACTTTGGCATTCGATCCGAATAAGCCAATGGCATCAAATAGTATTAAAGATCAACTGCCAGTGGCAAGATTATATTTTCATGCTGCCATGATGGGAGGCTCCTGGGAATCTCGATTCACAGCTTGGACGGCCTCAAAGTGGATTGCTGGAGCCCATCGTTGTTTTTTGCCGCACAACCTAGATTCCAACATTGCCCGACTCGACTTCATGAAAAAGGTGCAGTATCATCTAATAAAAATACGACATGATGCTAATGAAAGCCCCCAATAACTGCATCTCACAGGTGTCGTGGGACCGCCACCAGTTTTGGTGGGGGATATTGTTGGAGGGTTTGCGGATCCCGAGGCAACCCTAACCCTAATTAATAAGTGAGAGGGATTTGGCACCCTGCATGTGTAAGTCCCCAACCCGATGATCACATAGTTATTTGATAATTAAGAAGTCAATAAAAGGACTTTAGGCCTTTTTGCAGGACTTTTAATGTCGCAGGCCTAAATGTCAAGTTAGTGAATAAAGTTGGGACTCCCATCAAAATTAGTTCAAATTCAAATTTAAATTCAAATTGATTCCCTCCAATTTTGAATGAATTCCCACTCTTTTTTAAGTTTGAATAGTTGGAGAGGTAGAAATGGGCCAATAGGATTTTGAGGCCAAGGCCCTCCTCTCCACTATAAATAGTGCCAAACTCAAGTTGCTCCTCATGTTCATATTTTCATTTCAATACAAGCAAATTGGTTCTCTTATGAAATAAATTTGTAAATGTCCTTGCTCTCTAACTCTTTCCTCCATCTCTCATGCTTTTGTTGTGCTTTCTAATTGTTGGATCTGAGTGTTATTGGAATTTATCTTTATTATACTTTTTGTGAGAGAAAGAGAGAGAGAGAGAGAGAGAGAGAGAGAGAGAGAGAGAGAGAGAGAGAGAGAGAGAGAGAGAGTAAGCTATCTTCATTGTGGATCGTAGGGTTAATAGAGTAGTGCTAATGCTTAGGGTTAATGGATGTTAGAGTTAGATGTGGATCTTCCATTCACGCTGGAATCTGAGATATGTTATCGCTCTCATTGGAACGAACCTACGCGTGACAACTAACTCCATCTCCTTGATGCTAGATTGCTTAGATCTTGGGTTGAGGATAGGCTAGAAAAGAAACCCACTACAGGCAAATTGGTGGAATGCTCATCAAGGAGATTGGCAATGGATTTTCATCAAAGAAATCCTCTCGTGAATTTGGTGAATTTGCTGCTATCATATGTCCAATGGCTAGCTTTCACATCATTTTCATGCCAAAGGATCAACTCAAGAAGTATCTTAAGTTTTTTGTTGTTTGATCTAGTATCTCATCAAGCTAGTTTTTGAGGAGTGTGAAGTATAGACAAAATCTAACTTGAGTATTTTTCAATTTCATACACATGTAAATCTCGCATGTGGAGCATGTTCCCACATGTGCGGGATAGGCATAATCATTTTAGTTCATTTATGTTGAGCTTGAATAGTCAATAGGCCTTAAACTTGAGTTTTGGAGGTCTTATACCAAAATTACCCCTTGTAGATATGTAAGTAGGTGATTAGGCCAAAAGTAGCTTTGACTTAGCTCGAGGTAGTGTGTAGGCCTTTGACATTTGGCATGATGATAGAGGGCTAGTGACATTTCTTTTGGTGTTGTAATGTTGTCATGTGACCAATCACAAGTGAGAGATGCATCAAAAATGGTCCAATTAATGTAGAAGATGACAACTCAATGGACCAATCAAATTTAGAGATGTTATGTAAGAGATTCAATCATTTTGCTTGCTTACTACTCTTGGATCTCAAACTACTATTAGAGTGTGAGAGAGCTCATTTGTACTTAGTTTTTTAAAGAGATTTGAGAGCATCTACACTTAGTTTTTTCTCCATTTTCTAAAGTGGTCTCTCATAGTGGATGATACATGTTGAATGATTGATGCATGTTTTGTGTGTTCTTGCTTTACAATTGTCAATCTAGAGTGTGTGAATCAATCTTGTATAGATCTATGTGCAATCACACCGACCTTAGACAATCAACCACATTGAATTGAGGGTCCTCACACGTGTGAAAAAATACCTCTCTCTCTCTCTCTCTCTCTCTCTCTCTCTCTCTCTCTCTCTCTCTCTCTCTCAATTGGAAAGTAGAAGTAAAATCACGATAAAGGTAGTGGTACTGATGGCAAAAGTACACAAAATTAAAACCACAAACGGTTAGCAAGATCATGGGCAGGGGGCTGTGGAACATGAATTAGGTGAAGGTAACTTTTTTACACAAAGCTTCAAAATGAAGTGTCTATCCTTTCAAAAATTGAAATAAAACAGAAAAACAAACAACAAATGAGTGACTTTCATGTTTTGTTTTATCATATCTTGCTCGTTTATTTTCCAAAAGGAAAAAAAAATATGTCCATGAGATCTACGAGCAAGATTTAAAAGCCTAGATCATACCATTAGAGAACAAGGTCATACGAGAGTTCATGAGAAGCTTTGCAATATAGTTGTACTCTCAAACTTAAAGAAGCATCCAAATCATAGAAAAATCACAAAAAAAATGGTTGCAATTCTTATTAAATTGCATTTTCCTACTCAAATTCACATAGCCAAGACACATTAACTTATTGCTACAACGAGGAAGTTTTAAAAATTAAATTAAATAAATTAAATAACTGGAGTAAAAGAAAAGAGAGCAAAAATCTATTAAAACAAAAAAAAAGGTTCAAGAAACAACAAAATTTAATGATTTAACATCTAATTTTCTATGTATCCAATGTTATAATACTACAATTTTCATGTGCCAAATATTTTAATTGAAATACTTAACATCCTTGCTAGTGTCAAAATGTGAAAAACTTAATGGTTATTCAATAAACTTGAGAAAGAGAGCTAAAACATCAAAAAAATCTCATATAGATACAATGGATATTGAACTAATAAAAACACAAACTCGCAAAGGGAAGCTCCAAACACTTTACAACCTTGAATAAAGACAAACAAAAATAACCTCCTTCCATAGAAGGACTAGACCTATCTATAGCTTGTTGAATGAAACCCCAAATTCAAATAGGACTAGAATATTTTTTCACACTAAATTGGCTGTAGAAGGTTCAAAAATATAATGTAAAAATGTGGTCTTTTGGCCCATTTATTGCTACTTGATGATTTATTTATATTTTTTAGACATACAACGATGGCTTCAACCAAGGCAATTGCATGACATCAATAGGACAAGGCGATAAGGTAGGTCAGTGACAAGACAAGGCAACGATAGGGGTGTGATGGAGAAAAAAAAAATGTGGGGAGCGAGGGGACATGGCAATGAGGACAAGACAACTATGGAGATTAATACACCTACAGAGATTAGGGCAGCGATAGCAAAAGTAGGACGATGATGGGTGGGGCTTTAAAGATAACAAGAGGAGAGGTATGGTGGGCAGTGATGATGGAGGAGAAAAATGATGAGAATCTTTTTTAGCAACAATCTTGAACTAAGAGAACTTGTATACCATTTGGGCAAACTCGAAGCTGCAAAACTCTCCCTTAAACTCCTTGATTTACATCACACGAGACAATGATGAACTTACGGAGGGAGGATATTTACCAGCAAGCTCATTTTCTAGTGTTTGCTTGCAAATGCATTCGCTGGTGGTAAAATGTAAATAAATAAATAAAAACTTTCAAGTCAATTCTAATGTGAAAAACAAGTGAATGCTTGAAATATTTTCAAATTCATGTAGACTAGTACCTATACACTATAACGGTGTAGCTTGTAGCCTAATTACTAATCACTAATCGTTGTAGGCTTGTAAAGCTCATTAGAATTTACTAAAAGTTGTAAAGCTATTTTGTACATTGTACTATGTATAACATAGCCAATAGATGTATTTTATTTTTACAACTCCCCATACAAAATTTTAAGCAAAGAAAGAACAAAAAAACAATTCGAGATAGTTATGATTGTTGGGGCAAACTTGCAAAACGTCCCCCTTCCCATTGCAAGCTTGCAATTTTTTGTGTTTCAACTATGTAGGTTTGCCATGTTTGTTGGTAATTGTGGGGGCAGAAATGGTGTGACCCATCCGAGGAGTCAGCTCTCTTTATGACCATCACAATACCATTCCAATGTATGTTATCAAATCAAGTGTGCTAGTTTCCTTAATCTAACTTATAAACACTAGGCACTTAGCTTGACATGTATACTAGTCACTTACAAAGTTTCAAAGCATTCCAATAAGGTGTGACCTTACATTAGGTATTGTAGATGGTTGGAGGAAAGTCTTCAATTAGGACTAATTGACAAGTAAGTGGTTGAGCTTGGATCTCACCACTAGACCAGCTTTGATTGTCAAAATTTGATCCACAAATTCTGGATGGAGTCAATTAATCGTATTAGCACTCACACACACGAAGACTAGC
The DNA here is from genome assembly GCA_029204225.1 of Diphasiastrum complanatum. NCBI lineage: Eukaryota > Viridiplantae > Streptophyta > Lycopodiopsida > Lycopodiales > Lycopodiaceae > Diphasiastrum > Diphasiastrum complanatum. Next base: position 30,594,205 of record CM055099.1, read on the forward strand.
ATAAGAGATTAAGAGAGCTCAGATTATAAACGAATGAGCAAAGCTCTATGCAATATGGAATCTTGTCTTCCAAGGTTAACCCTAATGTTATCATCTAGGGTTAATTAGGATCATTGGGCCATGCCTGCATGCTAATTCTAAGGGCCTTTACCTACATTTAGTAAAAGTCAAGTTAGACTATAGTTAGACAAGTTCAAGATTCTAGTGCTTGATTTGGAGCGCACAAGTTTTTGATATAGATAGATGTTGGGTGCTTTTACCTTATATAGAAACATCAATTAGGCAATTGCTTCAGGGCTGCTTTTGCTTAAGCTTTTGCTTTTCGGCATAGACCAAAGTCTATAATGTGTAGTGTGCCCTAACTCATTTTCAATGGGACATAGTTGAAGTTTCTATAAATTGTGTTCTCTCTCATGTGTTTGGCTATTGTTTCATCACAATAGGAATCTTGTCTTGAGTAACTTGTATGATCAAGTCAGTTTTTTAACACTGATCTAGTACAAAGGCAAATTAAACCTAACTCAACCACCTACCTAATCATTAGTGGAATCAAGAAGTTAATGTCTAGCTTGGTAGTAGTAGTTGCTTGAAGTTAGCTAAAGGGTGAGCTCATTTTTATAAGATTGTTTTTTTGATGTGTTGAGTTTTCCTTGGATGTAACAAACCTGAGCTTTTTTCATCTCCTTTTGAGAAAAAATGATTTTTTTTCCGAGGGGGGCATGTAAATAAATGTTGAAGGTAGAAGTAAAAGCAAGTATGATGAAAGCTCACATTGAAAAGCAAAATGACCATAAACAATGCTCGCCCTATAAACACGCACCCTAGCAAACACAAAAAAGCAAGAATTATTACATTTTATCACTTGCTATAAATTAACTAAAGCAATATTCTTAGTTGTACCTGTTGCAGAATCATAAATCAAGCAGCCTATCATAAGGCCACTTGGGCATCCATGTGGCCTCACCTGCTGTTGTAGCAGATAGCAGAATAGAAGATAGCAAAGTAGTGGATTTGTAGAAAATCAGTAGGCAAGTTAGGGTTAGCTGATTTGTAGGAAAGTAGGTAAGTAATTTGCTTAATTTTAGCAAGCTCGTTGTGCAGCAGGTAGAGCATTTTTGTACATATATTTCTGAGAACGTGAATGATATAGTTATTAAGTTTTATCCAGTCTTCCATACTGTACTAACAGTCTGTTACAGAGAGTCTAGGCACTATTGCTCTTGCTCATAACATTCCAAAGAGGCTTCATCATGAGTTCACACACTGCTGCAGCCCTTTTAAAGCCTCATGTCTTTGAAGGTTGTGGCTTTAGAGAATGGAAGAAGCTGATGGGTAGACTCTGGCTGAGAGCAGAAAAACTGATCGTTGAAGGGAAAGAAAGACAACCTAAAGTGATTAAACCAAGTGACAAATCTGAAGAAGACACTCTAATAAAGTGGTGTTTGAAGGACGACAAAGCCCTGGCAACATAGGCATGTGTGTTAACAGAGGCATCCTGTTAGAAGCTGACTTGGATCAGGGCAATCATCACTTTTGGAACTAGTTGGACCATCTGGAGAGTGTTTGCCTGCCCACGCATTGGCAACTTGTACGAGTTGGAGATACTTGCTCATGCTTCAACAAAAGTTATGAATGTGAATGACCAGCTGGATGAAGCCGCATTATGGCACAAGCGCTATGGACATGTCAACATGTAGGCTTTGGTGGAGATGCAAAAGCGTGACATGGTTAGTGGCATGATTTTCAGCAAGTTAGGAATCTGTGAAGCATGCCAAAAAGGTAAGCATCATAGAAGATCTTACACAACCATTGGTAGCAAAGCAAATGAACTTTTGGCATTAGTTCATTCTGGTCTTTGTTGGCCAATGGAGTTACCTAGCATTGGATGAGCCTTACTTCATCATTTTTATTGATGATCTCAGCCGAAGGACAAACATTCACTTCCTTCACAGGAAGAGCGATGCATTGGAGGCTTTCAAGAAATTTCGAGCAATGGCTGAGAAGCAGACAAGCAAGCAGCTGAAAACTCTCAGAGTAGATGGAGGAGAATTTGAACAATGCATTTCGGAATTTTTGCATTGCGGAAGGCATTAAACGACAATTTACCACTAGGTACACTCCACCACAGAACGGTGTTGTTGAGCGTAAAAATTGCACCATAATCAATTCACTGAAAAGCATGCTTGTTCAATCAAATTTAGACAAGAAATTTTGGGCGGAGTAGCAGCTACTGTTGTTTACATCCAGAATTGTTTGCTTACATTTGCGATTGGTGGTAAGACTCTAGAAGATGCATGGACAAGGCACAAGCATGATGTGTCACATTTCAAGGTTTTCGACAACATAGCTTACATACATTTTCCAAAGGAACTTAGGAAGAAACTAGATGACAAAAGCATTAAGTCGATATTTGTTGGCTATGCGCCTGAGCATAAAGCTTACAAGAAGTTACTAGGAAAGTGCACATTAGTTCTGGTCTTACATTTAATGAATTAAATAGCATAACTATAAAAGTGCATTTGCTGAAGCCATAGCATGTCCTGAAGGTCCTCATTGGAAGCATGCAGGGGACCAAGAATTTGAGTCTATGCTCAAAAATCAAGTTTGGAAAGTCACGGAGCTTCCAAAAGGCAAAACCATGATTGATAGCAAATGGGTTTGCAAGAGTTTTAAGGCCGATGGAAATCTAGATAAGTATAAAGCTAGGTTGGTAGCTCATGGATTCACTCAGCAAGAAGGTATGGATTATGCAGAAACGTTCTCTCCTGTAATGAAGATGGGTAGTGTGAGAACATTGCTTGCTTTGGCAGCACAATTGGATTGGGAAGCACACCAAATGGATGTTCGCACTGCTTTTTTGAATGCAGACTTGCAGGAGACAATTTTCATAAGCAGCCGAAAGGATATGTCAAGACAGGTGAAGAGCATTTAGTATGCAAGCTTCCTTCTTCTGCTGATGGAAATGTCTACATTAAGAAGGTAATCATTATGTAGTCAATGCCTTGTATGTAGATGATATTCTTCTCTTAGCTATAGAAGACATAAAGAAGAAGTTGGCACTTAACTTTGAAATGGTAGATCTTGGAGAGATTCATTTCTTTTTAGGAATCCAAATAAAAAGAGATAGGAAGCACAAAATCATTTCTCTTAGCCAACAACGGTACATTGATAATGTGCTAACAAAATTCGGCATGAAAGATTGCAACCCGGTTACTACACCTATGGAAGTAGGTATTAATCTTTTTGCTGAAAATGAAACGAACTTTAATGACGTTGATCAACTGGAAGTTCCATATAGGCAGCTCATTGGTTGCTTAATGTATCTTATGGTTTGCACTACACCGAATATTTGTTTTTCAACAATTGTCTTAAGTCAGTTCAATGATTGTTACATGGCTAAACACTGGATCATGGCCAAATGGATCCTAGGATACCTCAAAGGTACAATGGACTTTGGTATACTGTTTGAAGGGGGAGCAGACTCATCGTTGGTACCCTACACAGATGCGAGTTGGGGAATGATATAATTATGAAGTTTTATCCAGTCTTCCATACTGTGCTCTGTCTCTTTGTGCATTTTATTTCTTTTCTTGTTCTGTGACAGTAGCTTCCTGAAAGATTTGCCATAGTTTGAGCATATGTTTCATGCATCTAACTCACTGCGTCTGTTTGACAAAATTTAAATCAAAGTGTAACAAACATTCTATGGTACTCTTGAAACCTCTGTATATCACCAAACGCAAGTGCCTCCTCAACAATAGTTCCACTTGATTTCAGATGAGCAAAGCTGATCAGCTTTGAAGCTTCACACAAACTAGCAGATGCTCTGCAATAACCACAGATGACCATAGCATACACTCAAAAATATCGGAGACATATGTACATACATAGTTCTGTTTCTGAGCACTTTCACAGTTTCCACTGTCTTAATGGATGCATTAAGCATTATATACAGCAAAAGGGCATCCACTGCTTGTTGCACATATGTACATGCAGCAACTGTTGCCTAAAATTGTGTCTTTTGAAGCAATATTATAAATAAACCTGAAAAGTTGTCAGCCTTCAGACTTTAATATTAAACACCTACTTAATCTGTAGTTAAACGTTATAACCTGAAAGCATTTAAGATTTATTCAGATTCTTGATACTAACAATAGAAAAAACCAAAAAGAACTAGTTTAAGCATTTCTAAACGGCACTCAAGCCACTGGGAGTACGTATTACACATCAGAGAAAGCCATGCCAAGATTTCAGGTACAAGACGAAGGAGCTTCCTAAATACCTTTGCTTTGAGCCTTCCTCGAGCTGTGATGCTTGGTTCAGTAACACTCAAAAACTCAAGGCAAGCCTCTCACGTATACTCACAAGACCAAGATTGAACATTTTTACTTTACAAGGCCAAGATTGATCATCCCCCAAGAACTTTTTGGCCACGTATTTTCTCTTGCATTAAGCTCCAAGACTCTAGCCCAAGCTACCCACCCTTCCCAAGACATCCTTTTGTCCCAATTTGTGCCCCAATCCATCAACAGCCTTAAGCCCTCCTTTGCATTTGCTAATGCAACCTCAAACCAACCTTTTGAAAGATAAATCTGCGCAAGCAGCAGATATGGCTCTCCTATCCAAGGATTGCAATTGCAAGCCTTCAACAGTAATCCCTCGGCTTCTTCAAGGCTCCTTTCTTTAATATCCATGCAGACTGCCTCCCAGTACAAATCACGTGCTTTGATCTGATCCAATGAAGGCAAAATGACTGAGCACTTGTTGAAAATAGGTGGAATAACAAGCTTAACATCAAGAAAGTCTCCTTGTAATGATGCATCATGCCCATTGGCATTGGTTTTTGTGGAAAACTGTCGTTCTAGTTCCTCCTCTTTCACTAAGATATTTAGCAAAACTCCCATGCGAGAGATAGCCGTCATCCACAGTCCAGGCTTGCCATCTCCTGGCCACAAGGCTGTCCATGTGTTACCTCTAAACTCAAGTCTTCCATCTTCATTCTCAAATAAGCTATCCTGCCAACTATATAATTGATCAATAAAATCAGCCATTGTGAGAACAAGAAAAATGGCTACAAGCCGCCGAGGTACTTGTAAATCTTCTCCTGTTCTAATATGCTTCAGTGTTATGCCTTCAGGAGGTATAATGGGAAACTTTATTCTACTCTCATAACCACTCTTGTTGCCATCGAGGGAAACATTATAATGCACATTGTCGGTTTCCTTGCATGCGCATTCATTTATACCCTGTCCCTCGATCTTGTCATTCTCAGTTACATGCCTAAAATCTCCATAATGCTTTTCTAGATCTGTGCCTCTGTGGGAAGATTGTAGTTCGTCTAAAGCAGAAACCAGATCCTCATCACTGTATTTGAAAAGTAACATGTCGTGAATAAGCTGTTGTCTGGGAACAATGCAAAATAGATGAACCAAAGTCTCTGCTTCAATACCGATAAGATCCCTAACTTTCTGCCTGTCCACGTTGGGCTGGAAAATAGCAAGATTCACATAAGAATTGGAGTATGAGGAATGAAAGAGGCCACAGCGGGCCACCGCATCGGGGACGTTCCAGAGCTTAAGGATGCGATAAACGTCCACAAGGTGGTCGTAAAATGAGCCGTGTTTGTGCCAGCACTCAGGCGCACCAACTTCTTGAAGAACAGCCAGCAGCGAGGGCAAAGCAGGATCTATAGATGCATAGGAGCGGCGCAGAAACAGGCGAGCCAATTCAAATACATCGTTGCTCATAATATTGTTACTCATGCTCAATATATATGCTGACCTAAAGGGGGATGACACATCCGAAACAGCTATATACCGATATGTCTTGCCGATAGGCTTTTTTTTTGTCTTCTCAAATATGTCTCATCAAAGGATTGATACATTTTCTCACCAAAGACCTCAAATCCTGATATTATCTCAATAGCGAACGAAAGAGCCCGGGAACCAAACATGTCAAATAGATAAACACCCCCCTCGTGCATTTATTCTCGATAGAAAGCGACGAAGGGATTCTGGAGGGGGAGAAACAGTTGAAGCAGGTCGTTTGAGACCGAGAGGATGAAATTGGGAGATGCCCGAAGCCATGAGAACAACTATACAAAGGGATCCATGTGATGGACCACCTCACCAACTGAAAAGAGATCTTTATTCTATTTTTTTTTATTTTTTTTCACACGGAATGTCGTTAACCTCGATGGAGCCGTCGGCCGTTGTAAACCTTTTGCAATAGATTTCGGAGAACTTGCCTAAACAAAAGCACCCACCAAAACTCTGAAAGGCCAACAATAGGAATTGTTTTGAATCCTCTACCACTGCTCCTTCGCTGCCAAGAGGGAGATCTTCTTCAGGTAGTTGCAGTCGGTATAGTACACCCTATCCTTCTAAATACGATGGGAAGTACTTCTCAAGATAGCCTCTACCACTGAACAGCTTGCCCACAGCCAAAGGCACCCTAAAACCTATCAAAAATGATTGCTTGCGAAGCCCGAAGACCAAACAAAAGACAACAGTTGCGAGCTCCTCTGATGTACCAACGTTTCAATCCAATTCTTCCGCAACAAAAAACCCTGTACTAGTGATCTTTGGATTTTAGAAACTCTGAAAAACTTCGAGTATTGTGATTTTGTAAATCTCTTTGATCTGCAGCACTCCTGGTAGAGTCAGTTTTGATTGTGAAACTGTTGATATAGCTGCATGCAAAATCCTTTCACATCTGTTGCAAACTGATCACTTTTTTGTTGGGCCTGCAAACTTTTCAGATTTTTGTTGCGTTCTTTCATGGCTTCTCTACCTTGTGCTTCTGCCATTCCTTCTGTCTTTGGCTATGGCTCGCGATCCTATACTTAGAGTTTGCTTTGCACAGGAACACAGATCATGCTACACAGTAACACAGACAGAAAACACTCTCCACTGCAAGCTCACATAGCAATTGTATTTCTCAAAATGAAATTACATTGTACATATAGTTGTTCACTCAGGCAACCCATGCATGACCCAGGTTGCCATTGGCGAGACGCGTGTTCCGTCGACTTGCCTTGTGGCGAGGCCAACTGATCCTTATCCACTGATAGGACCCACAGTACAGTAGCACAGTGATTTTACTTTAATTCTAACTCTCTCCCTTAAAGTAGAGTCTACTTTTTATACAGTCATATACATAGCTTTAAAGTCAATAAACTTTAAGTACAGAAATCTTTGATCTAAACTTATCAAACTTTTCTCCAACAAGTGGCTTAGTGAAAATATCAGCTAGTTGTTCTTCTGTGCTAAAATGAACAACATGAATTTCACGACTCAATAGCCTCTCACGTATAAAGTGATACTGAATCTCAATGTGTTTAGTTCTCGCATGGAACACTGAATTCTTTGCTAGCTGAATGCCACTCTGACTGTCGCTATGTAATGTCGTGGGATTTTTCTGCTTCATGCCAACTTCTTCCAAGATTTGTCTCAACCATATAGCTTCATGTGCTGCACTACAATTTGCCTTATACTCTGCTTCTATGGTGGATAGAGCAATTGTACTTTGCTTTTTACTAGACCAGGAAAAGCAACTACCACAAACCCGGAATACATACCCTGTGGTGGATCTACGATCATCATAGTCACCTCCCCAATCCGCATCCACATAGCCACACAACTTAGGTAAAACCATCATGCTTCCTGTAAATCACGCCATAATCTGAAGTGCCTTTCACATAACGCAAAATGCATTTAGCTGCCTTCCAATGCGTTTCTGTAGGTGCTGCCATAAACTGACTTACAATGCCAACAGCATAGCATATATCTGGTCTAGTCATGGTAAGGTAAATCAAGCTCCCTACTAACTGTCTATACAGCGTAGCATCAAATGACTGTGACTCATCAAGCTTAGAAAGCTTTTTACCTGGTTCAATAGGAGTATTTACTGGTTTGCAATCCTGCAATCTAAACCTGTGCAGCAACTCTTTGACATACTTCACCTGTGTTAAACCCACTTTGCATCCTTTTTGCCACACCTCTACTCCAAGGCAATATTGCATCAGGCTGAGATTTGTCATCTCGAATTGTTCCATGAGGTCTTTCTTGATCATGTCTATCATCTCTTGATTATTTCCCATAATAATCAAGTCATCAACATAAAGAGCAATCAAAGCAACCATACCATCAAAGCATAAGACATATAGATTTGGATCAGAATTGTTCTCACCATCCCCTTTGAACAAAAGTAGGCATCAATCCTGCTATACCACGCACGTGGTGCCTGTTTAAGACCATAAAGCGCTTTCTTCAAGCGACATACTTTATTTTCCTGTCCCTTCGCTACAAAGCCTTCAGGTTGATCCATGAACACTTCTTCTTCTAACTCACCATTTAGAAAAGCAGATTTCACATCCATCTTATGCAAAGGCCAACCAAAATGTGAAGCTAAAGCAACAAGTAGACGTAGAGTATTCCACTTACAAACTGGCGCAAAGGTCTCCGCATAGTCGACGCCTTTACTTTGTGCATACCCTTTGATCACCAATCTTGCCTTGTGCTTTGCTATACTTCCATTTGACATGGTACTTAGTCCTGTATATCCATTTGCAACCAATGGGTTTCTTGCCAACTGGTGGTTCTACGAAGTCCCATGTGCTATGTTTAGCAATTGACTCCATCTCCTCTCCCATGGCCTTGACCCAAATGTCATCATCCTTCGTTTCACCATAAGTCGAAGGTTCTTTGCTTTGAATAATGCTAGATAAGAGAGCATAATTTGCTTCATACCTTTCAGGTTGTGTCTTCTCTCTTGTTGGTCTTCGTAGCTCTCCCTAGCTAGATGATCCTGGAAAGTCATTTATGTCGCGGCTCTCCAACAATCTCTCAAACCACTTGGGGAGCTTCTTGTCAGGTGATCGGCTTCCTACCTCTCCAACCTATCTCTTGAGATTGAGTAGTAGTATCTTGAGATGTATCCTCTTTTTCATCACTTGGAAGGTCAATGAATGGATCATCATGAGGTGGTATCCTCACTATACCATCTTTCCCACTGGATGTCTCTATCTTCTCAACATCCTCATCTTCATACATCTTGGATTCATCAAAGATAACATCACAGCTTATATGGACTTTGTTTTCCACTGGATCAAAACATCTATAGCCCTTCACATGATCATCATATCCTAGGAATGTACACTTGATAGCTTTTACATCAGGTTTATGACTCTCTTCCTTAGGAACGTGTACAAAGGCCTTACATCCAAATATTCGCAAGTGGTTCACCTTTGGCTTCTTCTTCGTGAATGCTTCCTCAGGTGTTATCTTTGGTATGGCAATGGTAGGACTTCTATTTTGAAGATAGATTTTCGTGCTACATGCTTCTAACCAAAAATCTTTTGGTAGTTTTCATCTCAGCTAGCATAGATCTGGCACTTTCCACAATCGTCCGATTCTTGCACTCAGCTACACCATTGAGAGCAGGAGTATGAGCTTGTGTAAATGGTCCTTTAATCCCACATTGATCACAAAGATCATTGAAGTCATTAGACTTGTACTCACCTTCACTATTTGATCTTAGGACTTTGATTTCCTACATGTTTGATTTTCAACCAATGCTTTGAAGCTTTTGAAGTTGTCAAATGCATCTGATTTCTTTTTCAAGAAGTAGATCCATGTCTTACGTGACATATCATCAATAAAGGTCATGAAATAGAAGGCTTTACTTAAGGACATGGGCCTCATAGGCCTGCATAAATCTGTAAGGATTAAATCCAGGATGTTCTTTGCTCTTGCAACACCCCCTTTATTGAATTTCTCTCGATGCTGCTTCCCATATACACAAGATTCACACATCGATTTCAAGTGACTCTTCTCTATGGTCGGCTAAGGCTTTCCAAGTTCAAGTGACCAAGCCTCTTATGCCACAACTCAGTTTGCGATGGAATGGATGATACAAGTCCATGTTGCCCCTTGATTGTAGCATTTAACCTGTACAATTTTGTATTGGACTCTCGTACTCCATCCGCAGTAACTTTGAGCTTTTGGTTCACATCCTTCACAAAACAACGATCATGGGCAAATTCTACTTTCAACTTTTGATTCAGTAATGACTCCAACAGAAAGTAGATTTTTCTTCAAACCTGGTAAGTAAAGTACCTCCCTGATTATCCTACTTTTGCCATTAGGATAATTGGATTGAAACGACTGCCCTATCCCCTTGATCTTGCACACCTCGCCATTTGCTTGTGAACAGACGTGTCCATTATCATCCAACACTTTCATGTTACTGAACCAATTCTTGTTACCTGTCATGTGTCTTGTAGACTCCCGAGCTTGTTTTGGTTTTCCCTTGACTTGTTCCGCCATGATGCGACAT
>CM055099.1:30614542-30702625 GCA_029204225.1 Diphasiastrum complanatum
CTGAGTTGTAGACAGACAAACGAATCAAAACTCTCAGGAGCGACAACGACAATGAATACATCTCATATGAATTTAAAGATTATTGTTCTCAATGACTGTTATCAAACAGTACTTTGCTGCTTCGTAAGGTCAATATTTTTCAAGGCAATATAATATCCAATGTAAGATTTGTAGGCCCAAAAGGAGCTATTTGCCTAATAACAAGGTGGTTCCCTCTTTAGGCCCTCCAAAGTAGTTAATAAGGATAATAGGCCACTAAGGGTCCAATGTAGACTAAATGAAACTTAACAAGGGCCAATTATCCCTCAAGATAGTTATGTTTAGTTAAATAAGAGCATTGTCTATAACTAGGCAAGAGACGTCAACTTTTGGATCTTTTGGCTCATTTGCAAGTGAGAGTTCTGAGCTTCCTCTTGTGAATGTGAGCCTTGGAGATTTTCATTGCTAGATCTCGTGTGCCTTATCTACATGAATCCATGCTCTACTCCATGCTATTTAATCCTTCTTCCATTTCTAATGTGCTTCTATGGAGATCCTTGTGTTTCTAGCTTTCTATGGACATGCTATCATGAGTGGATTGTACTTTTCTTGCTGCTAGCTTGAATTCCATTATTATGGCCATTAGTTTGCATTTGTAACATGACATTCTTGGTATCAGAGCCTAAGATCCATGATTGATGATGATTCTATGTGAATCCCATAAGATTCAATGAGTTTATTGTTTTTTGTAGCTTTCTTCAAGCAATGAAGTTGTCAATGAGGCAAATCACTCAAGAACTCCGTCTTGCTTGACATCACAAGAATTATTGCATCACATTCAACCAGAAGACTTGTCTAAGACTTCTAGCAAAATGGAATTTAATAGACAAAAATAAAACAAATCTATATAGAGTGCACAATGGAATGTGATGAAACTTGTACTATACAAGCTGGAAATTGTCCTAGCTATGAGATGGGACAAACAATTCAAGATCCATTACATCAAAGTTTCCAGTTTGTGGTTCAAAATATTGGAGAAATCAATATTTTTGAACATGAAGTTTATGAAAGATTTTTTGTAAAAACTTTGATTGAAAGAAATATCATCACTCTTTGCAAGCATCTCATTCACTCTATCTTGTGAAAATGAATATTCATTCAAAGTATCAATTGTTATCTTTCAACATGATCAATTCAATTTCATTAGTCTCTATATTGGGTTATGACCCTGATTCAATTGCCAAACCATTTGGATTGAATTACAAACGAGTATTCAACAACATGACATAACCATCAAGCCAGAACAGCCGGATGCAAAGCTAAAATATGATCCCAAAGGAATTGGATAGATCATCCTATTTGCCATGATGTCAAAGAGGATATTGTGATTGGTTGTCAAAAAGCAATATGGTGTTTCATCCATCTCTTCTTCATCCATATTTTCTCCTCAATGGAGAAGAAATTTGTAGATTAAATCTATCAGAGGGGTTCTATTCAAACAGCCTTGGATCTACAACTATGGAGCAAGTTGTTGGGGGACATGTGGTAAAAAGCATTTCACGTTTGGAAAGTGACTTGGCTTGCAAAACGCCACCTAAGCGATGGGATGCCCTAGTGTGAAATTTTAGCAAGTCATCAAAACAAGCTATTGACGTCGCCATTGTACTCAAAACACTTCTTTTAGCGTACGGTTGCAGTCTTAGGCAGTTTTGGGATGGCGAACATGGGAGAGTCCATTTTGAGTGAAAATAACAAATTGGACGGGATTTCGAACTATGTGGTGTGGAAATTAAAAATGAAAAACATATTAATAGAGAAGGAGCTGTGGGATGTCGTCAGAGGTGATGAGAGAAGACCACCAAATGAAGCGGACATTAAAGTGTTCGATAGGAAGGAGAGCTTTGACCTTCATCAACTTGTCAGTGAAAGACGACATCATTACCCACATAAGTGATGCCATTACACCTAGACAGGCATGGGATGTGCTAAAGGAGCAGTTCGAGACATCAAATCCATCAAGGATTATGTTTCTGAAGTCAAAGTTGAATAGTGTCTGAATGGAGCAAGGAGAGCACATTTAGACTTATATGACTAGTATCAAGACAATGAGGGATGAATTGCATTTTATTGATGAGTGCATACGTGATGTTGAGCTGGTGCACAATGCATTGTGCGGCATTGCAGAACCTTATCAGATGTTTGTGAGTGGAATAGCATCAAGAGAAAGATTACCAACCTTTGACGAGCTCACAGGAATCTTGATGCAGGAGGAGCAATGACGAGAAATGGTGAAAGCTAGACGTCAAAATATTGATGATCAAGCACTTGCGACATGCCAAAAACAAGGCAAAGGCAAGGGTAAGAATAAGTCTAAGCAGCAATTCACCAAGACTCAGGAAGAGGGATCATCTAGCAAGACCAAGAAGAAAGGCAAATGCTTCCATTACGGCAAAAAGGGCCATTGGAAAAGCGAGTGTCAAAAATTCTTCGCGGAATCAGGCAAGGGGAAACCAAAGCAAGCAGGTAACTTTGTCAACGAAGGTGAAGTTGCAGACTCTAGCATTTTCGTATCAGCATTGTCATCCAATCAAGATGATCAAGCGTGGTACATTGACTCGGGAGCCACAAGACACATGACAGGTAATAAAGATTGGTTTAGTAGCTTGAAAGAGTTGGATAATGGAACGTCTGTTTCACAAGAAAATTGTGATGTGTGCAAGATCAAGGGGATAGGCACCGTTTCCATCCAACTACCTGATCACAAAAGTAGGACGATCAAGGAGATACTTTATGTACCAGGTTTGAAGAAAAATCTACTTTCTGTTGGTGTCAATACTGATCAAAAGTTGAAAGTAGGATTTTTCCATGATCTGCTTTGTGAAGGATGTGAACCAAAAGTTCAAAGTAGTTGTGGATGGTGTAAGGGAGCCCAACACTAAATTGTACAAGTTGAATGCTACAATTAAGGGGCAACATGGACTTATCTCATCCATTCCATCGCAAACTGAAGTGTGGCATAAAAGGCTTGGTCATTTGAACCTAGGAAGCCTTAGTTTGATGAGGAAATTGGAAATGGTGAAAGGGTTGCCTATGATGGAAGACCACTTAAAGACGATGTGCAAATCATGTGTGTGTGGGAAGCAACATCGACAGAAATCCAACAAAGGTGGTGTTGCAAGAGCGAAGAACATTTTGGACTTGATCCACACAGATCTATGCGGGACTATGAGGACTATGTCCATGGGTGGAGCTTTTTATCTCATGACCTTCATAGATGATATGTCACATAAGACATGGATTTACTTCTTAAAGAAGAAATCAGATGCTTTTGCCACTTTCAAGAGCTTCAAAGCATTGGTCAAAAATCAAACAGGTAGGAAGATCAAAGTCCCAAGATTTGATAGTGGAGGTGAGTACAAGTCTTCTGATTTCAATGATCTTTGTGAACAATGTGGGATCAAAAGACAATTCACGCAAGCTCATACTCCTGAACTCAATGGTGTAACTGAGCGCAAGAATTGTACGATTGTGGAAAGTGCCAGATCTATGCTTGCTGAGATGAAGCTACCAAAAGATTTTTGGTCAGAAGCGTGCAGTACCGTAGTCTATCTTCAAAATAGAAGTCCTACCATTGTCGTACCAAAGATAACACCAGAGGAGGCATTCATGAGGAAGAAGCCAAAGGTGAACCACTTGCAAATCTTTGGATGTAAGGCCTTTGTACACATTCCTAAGGAAGAAAGACGTAAGCTTGATATAAAAGCCATAAAGTACATATTCTTTGTCAAAATATTGGAAAAATCTATCTAATGTTGTAAGTAGGGGTCCTAAAAATGCCAAAGATGAATTAAGCTCTTTTGGCTTAGTAAAGACCCATCTTAGAATAAAATATTCAAGGTAGGTAGAAGTAGAAACTCGAGCTACCATAGGAATTGCCATTAAATCGACTGCACACCAAGTGTTTTATGTAAGTCGTTTGAAACTAAGTTTACATGATGGTGATACAGTTGGATCGGATGAGGGTGGAAGATTTGTTGCTTAGTGTACCTTTGGAACCTGAGAAAGTGCTTAGAACTAGAGATAAACAATTGAGAAACCGTTCTATCTCTGAGTGCTTAATTCGGTGGAAGGGTTGTACTGAGGATGATGATTCGTGGGAGAGAGTTGATAGCATAAAGAATAATTTCTCGTATTTTAGTTTCTAAGAATAGAAACAGTTTAAGGAGGGAAGAATGCTATGTCCATGACCAGTACATATAGGATACAATATACTCCTAGTCTTGGATACACGGTACTCTAGTGAAACAAGCTGTTAGTTATGCCACATCATACTGGACGTGACCCGAAAGTAACTAATATCCTTGTGAGGCCCAGAACACACTAAATGGAGTTTAGACAAGGTATGAGACAATGTATGCATGTGTAGAGTTATCAATAGCAATTCTATGAATAGTTGGTCCATGAATAGGACTCTATTCCAGGTGAATCTATGTATAGGGAACCTAGGGCTATGCATGGTTGTGTGCCCAGGATGCTTTTGGCTCTATATAAGAGGTCCAAACTCGCCCTACTGCTCATCATGGTTCTTGATTCATTGCCAGGCTCTCACTCTACATTCATGCTTCTTGTTCCTTGGCTTGGCGGTGAGGCTTCTAGAGATTGATTGGATGCTTCTACTTGGTTGGGTGGTTTTTCCACAGTGTGTTATCCTTTGTGTTTAGGATTTGTAAGCAGGATCTAAGGAGCTTCCCTTATAAAAAGCACCTACCAAGCATAAACTGAAAGGTGGTGACAAGAAGTTCCGCGTTAGATGCAGACGCGACAGTCATACCATTGATACATGTTGGTTAAATCCAAACATTCAATGCTTACACTATCATAAGAAGGGTCATGCAACAATAGACTACTTTCAAAATCAAAGAAGCAAGAAGACACAGAGCAGGAATGATCCTTCCAATAGCTCATCATATGTAGAGGAGCCACTCCACCACAATCATAGCATCCTTTGAGTTGATGAAGACATGTAAGATCCATGCCTTGGATCTTCCCAAGAGTCACTCTTCCTTTGCCCTTTCCTTCACAAGACTCCCAGTCCTTGAAGATGGCTGAGGAGAGAGCGACAAACAATCCATCCGCTTGCCTGTGCACCGAAGTGTGCACCACATCTCAAGCTAATGTACAAGAAGTCATTCTTGACTCTGCTGCTACATCTTGATGATAGAAAGATACAAGGACGGATGGTATTATAACATTTTGTCCTTGATGTTTCACAACAAGCTCCACACATAAGGACAAAAAATCAATAGATTTCTTGTGAAGACATTCATATGTTTCCAAAACAAAGGGGATGAAATCGTCACCAGATGCACAGTCATTGAAATCTCGCCCTTTATCATTAGTTGCATGAGCTGCAATAGCCCCTTGTGTGGTGAAAAAACACTGAAGGTCTTGTCAAGAGGAATCAGCAATAACATCTCCAAGAGTGCAAATCTGCTCACATGATAGAACAAGGTCGACATGCCGACAAGATGATTACAAATATGGCCCTGGTAAAATGTGTGTCTACTCTTAAACAACATGAAAAACATTGTCATGAGCAATAGCAGCAAGAACATTAAGAATGGAATCATGTGAGATTATACGATCTCCACATGAGAGGCACTATATAAGATGAGTACCCATGGAATCCAACACATGCTCATATGAACACTTAGAGAAGCCATCTAACATTGGATGTTGTAGCTCCAATCTGGTACCAAAGGTAGTGATAAACAAGTCAGAGGAGACTCACAAGAGTGGAAGAACTGGACGTTCAACCAAGCAAGCCCTTACATGACCTGAATCAACACAAGAAAGAAGACTAGCTCGAACTGCATCAGACGATAAATTAATAATGAAAGAATAAGAGTGAAGATGCTCCATGAGAGTCTTCTAAAAAACTAATTGCTAATTTGCCACAAAAGATTCAAAGGGAGACATAAAAGGCTACACAAGTGGTGGAATTGAATTTTTAATAGTGCGAAAATCATGCTGAAAAGCAAAATTGCCGATTTCCGCATGAGCCACGGAATCAAGAAGAAGAGGTTGGTTACTCTACTAGAAAAGCAATCGGAGTAGTGCAAGCGGTAGATACTAGTAGGCCAACATCACCTGAGGAAACAGGAAGAGAAAATTGTCTCTTTGAAAACTAACCGTCATAAGTGTCAAAAGTGCCTAGCCGCAAAATTCTACCAAATACGCCCACTAAAGAATCATTAAAATCTCAAATTAATAATACTACATTAGGCGAAGGATAAACTCAACGTAGAAGACAGCTAGGATGCTGGGCAAAGCACTAAGTGAGAATCCTGAAAGCAAATTGAAAATTTCCAAGCTTTGGCAACATATCAAAAAGATGAGCAAATCCATCTAGAATATCTCGCATAAATGAAGTGACAGACCCAAGAGAATGAATGGGAACACCAAGTGCCTTAATGCCATGCTCAAGGGTAATGAACCCTGCAGGGAAGGAGAAATCTACTAGAAGGCCTTCTGGAAACCAACCTACACACTTAGACATGTTCAACATAAGCCCAAGAGAGAAAAGTTGCACTAAAAAATACAAAGAAACTGGGATGACTTCAATAGCAAGCCCCACAATATGTGTATCATCTACAATGGAGGGAAATAAATAGGAAAAAAAAGTTGTAGTGGTAGCATGCAAGGCACGATAAGAGAAGTCCACCTAAGAGATCCCCCCTATCAAATTTCCTCAACATAAGAAATGATGGTAACATCACTTGTACGAAAAGCATGACTATTGTATAAATTTTTTTTTTTTTAGAATAAAACTAGTGCACAAAACAAATGAGCAAGTCTAGCCTATCTTGTGCACCACGAAGTTCATGAAAATTAGTCACTCGAGAAATAGAGGTGAAAGCATTAGCAACATCGACTTGTAAAATGACCTAGTCAGGATGAAAATCTAAAATAGTTTGTAAAGCATGAAACATAGTCTCACAACCACCAGGGTAGTGTTGTGTGTGTGTGTGTGTGTGTGTGTGTGTGTGTGTGTGACCAAAACAACGAGTATGAGGATGAGAAAAAATGTTATGTTGCTGTCTTAGATGGTCAAAAGGGCCCTTTCTTTTTAATATACCAGATAATGTATTGGATCATCAATCAAGTCACATTTATGCAAAGTGTTGGATTTATTGGTGATAAAACTCCTACAGTAAAGAAGAGGAACAACATGGAGGCTCAATAAGTTATTAGTGGAAGGGATGGTGAAATTCTTACATAGAAAAAGAGTGACACATTTGAGGCTTGAAAATGAATTTTTCACCCTACTACAACTCAAGGATATTGTAGGCTACATCCCAAAAGATGATGTGGCATGCTAGGCAGATACTTGGGTATAATGCTAATAATTATGTGCTATAAACTTGAATATGTTGTTTAATTGTGTATTGGAGAAAATCTCTCTCTCTCTCTCTCTCTCTCTCTCTCTCTCTCTCTCTCTCTCTCTCTCTCTCTCTCTCTCTCTCTCTCTCTCTCTCTCTCACACACACACACACACACACACACACACACACACACACACACACACACACACACACACACACACACACACACACACACACACACACACACACACACACACACACACACACATGAACGATACTCAATGATATTTTATCTTGCCTCGTTAGTCTATTTGTGTTGATGGATGCTCTTGTAAGTCATCTTAAAAACCATATGATTTGGGCACCAAAAAAATTGGTCGGATTCAAATTTCAAAAAAATTAATGGACTTTGCCTCCATCAATGGACTTTCCCTGCTAACCTTCTCTCCATCCATCGAACACGATGGGATTGTAGTCAGTAGGTATATAGCTAAGGATAGGAGATGTCTGTGTTAAAACTTATGGGACTGATATATACTATCAAAAGGTTATAAAACAGGGTGCCACCATTGATGCCTTCTTCACACTTCCTCCTTCTCCTCCTCCTAATCCTCATGCTTGCTTATGCACGATCTGGCTTTCAGCACCATCATACAGAACGATAAGCTCTCTTACTGATAAATATGAGGAGGAAGAGAGATCTTTTAGCCAAAATATAAGAAAAGTCTTTGTCTACCTTGAAAAAGAAAATGACTCATTGTTTGCCGAATCTATTCCTACCATTCTTGATACACCCCTCTCTCTGCACCCTCTTGTCTTCTTAGATGAGTTGGATGAAGATAGTGCTTCACGACTAAAAATCTTTTCGCAAGATATCTGTGACATTGGAGACCAATCTACCTTTGAGTTCCGCCAAGCTAAAAAATTTCAAAAAAGCATTAATGGACTTTCCCTCCATTATCATGCTATCAAAAAGTTATAAAATAGGGTGGCACCATCGATGCCTTCTTCATGCTTCCTCCTTCTCCTCCTCGGGCGCTGGATCGTGATCCACCACGTGCTTGATTTAATAGAAAATGTTGATGTTTTCCACTCCCTTCGTAAGGAAATATAGGCTGTAAATCACGATTTTATGCTCTTAAAACAGTGGTTAAATGATGTATTCATCTATGCACAATATGGTGCAATGTTGAAATAGGATATGAGCATACTGATCCAGCACTGGCTACGCATTTCTACTCTTTTATGTTCACAAATGGAAATATGCATATAGCTATGTACTGTAGCTGCATGGATCACCAATAAATTCGTTGGAACAGAGACTACACCTTTTGTAGAATACTTGATTCAAGAATGAATATACCTTTAAGCAATGATATTGTGTTGGTTCTTCGTTGGTAGACAACGACCTACCATTTATAAATAGTTGTTTCAACCATCTTTTGATGTATGGTTTACGATAAATGCATGCCTTGATATACAAAGCCATATGTCTCTTGTGTCACAGTGACCTCTATACTGCAGCATTGCACCTCGATTCCATTTTCGGATGCGGTTTACGCTCCCATACAGGTATGTGCTTCGACAAAGAGACTAAAAGTGGTAAGAGACGGGTGGTTGTATGCTCTTTGTACTAAACCATATGCAGATAATGCGTTTCATACGTAAATACATACTGATTGGCATTGCTTTTTATGCTATCATTGTTATGGCATAGATTAGACTCAAATACGCTTACTATCAAAGGATACGTCTTCATAAACAAACATGACTTTCTCACAAGATTCGTATGCAACATCTATTCAAGCTAGTACTACAATAATTTACTTTCTTCACTGGTTTACAATGTGGTGATAGTGTTTACACTATGAAAAACCTACATATATGACTGGTGGTAAGTAAAATAGTAGGAAAAGGTGTTGTTTTTATACCTATAGCAGGATTAAGCAAACTACGTCATTTTATTCTTCCATTCATCAATGCAAACATTCAAACTATGGCTACACATATGATGACTTTGCAAGTTACTCTTCCCATGTATAATTTAGGCTATAAATGATAGCACAAGTACTAAAAACCTAGGTGCCCTTAATATAAATGAATTTGTACAAGGGAATGCTACACTCGTATGGATTGGTATGGCATGGATTTGCCCTAATCCTTGTGCAAGTGTTAGGGTAAAGTACTTGGCTAAAAATAACCATACACAAGTATTGATGATTTGTTTCTTAAAGACACGATCGGTATTAAAAATTAATAAAACAGGGCAGTAGCTGGCATACTCTTGGAAAGCATGGATATGCTCCAGGGTGTCAAAAATGGTACTTTGCCTATTATGGGTTCAGGTATTGGTATGGCTTGGATTTGTCCCATACTTGAAAACTGATTGCTATCTCTCGTTTCCAATTTGCAACCTATATAGCACAGTTATTTTTTTGAGCACATATGTTTTAATTCTATAGATTGATATGCACTAGTACCATAAAACTGATCAGAATGGCAGAATGCCCTATTATGGTAATAATATGGGAAGGCCTATCGCTATTAATCATGTTTACATAGGGATGGTTGGACTACATTTTTACATCAAATATTTTAAGCTATTAAGATGCTAAACTTATTTTGGACATGGATAACAACTGACGTTCTGTGTTGACACCCGTCTTCCTCACTGTGCTAACTTGTGGGATGGTGGCAGGTACCAGCTAGATGTCTTAAAATTTGTTTTGCTTTACGATGTTTTTTTTTTAAAAAGTACTATATGCTTTCAGCTATGTTTTACCTTGTTGGGGTATGAATAAAGGTTTCAAAAGGTTTGGTCTTGCTTTGGCAAGAAGAGCTATGTGTCGTAAATCTCTCTCTCTCTCTCTCTCTCTCTCTCTCTCTCTCTCTCTCTCTCTCTCTCTCTCTCTCTCTCTCTCTCTCTCTCTCTCTCTCTCTCTCTCTCTCTCTCTCTCTCTCTCTCTGCCCATCTTTTGGCTTTTAGAATGATCTTTATCACTGACTTTTTGCATGACCTTTGCATGGTATCACATGCCACAATTGTAGTTGAGTTTGATATAGATTCATGGGTTTTGTGATCCCCCAACTATTTCATGGTTTTTTTTTAAAGCATGTGGTAGCTCATTGATGTAATAGGCAAAATGGAGTTTCTTTTGCCAAGAATAGGGCGCTTGTGTGCAATAGTTGTTAGCATGAATCTTTTTTTGGTTTTCAATCAAACATAGCTAAGTGCTATTATAAGTCATAAACCATAGATCAATTTTAAGAAATCGATGGAACTCTGTACCTATTTGATAGAACCCTTGTGCTCGATGCCTATTATAATGTATTTGATTTGAGTATCAATGAAACCAAGATATTGTTTAGGACACTGAAAATCACGGATCAATATTAATCACAAATGGATGTTCAAGCAAACTATTTTGAGATCTTGATTGTGCTTGATGCGAGAGGTCTTTCCTAAGAAAAAAAACTCTCATGCATGAATCATTCTGAGAGATTGTAAATTCAAAGCTTGGAAGAATAACTCTAGTTTTGAGCCTGCTTATTCAATGGTGGGAGTGACTAATTACATTGGTTATGTCAAGAAAAAACTAAAAAATTTGCCTCCTTTAAAACTAACTTGAGTTTTCTAAAGCTTTGACAACTCTACAAGGCACCAATGTTGCAAATGCCAAATTGGGCTCATTAGGAGATCATTATTACAAGTGGGTGCAACCACTCGAGAGCTCTTTTTTGGACATTGGTACCGTAGTATAATCTAACAAAAGCAAGCAAATATAATGGTGAAGATAATGGAGAGATTATATACCTGAAACAGTAGCGATTCACTACAAGAATATCATTGAGAGTGGTATAAATGATCTTATGTAGGATAGTAGAGAGTCATCGACATATTGATATGTGATCACTCACTACTATCTTACATAATGATATGCAAGATTGCAAGAATCAATAATCAATTATCATTTTGTATAATGACTCATTAATGCCTTAAAAAATTCTATGCAAATTTGCCAGCTTAGTTCTATTTTACTAGATGCATACAAATCTCAAAGATATATGATTTGAACCTATGTAAACACATATTTTGTAGTTACAATCAAGTATGTTTATACTTTTCAACACAAATATATTTTTTCACAATGTTTATTGCACAAATCATAATAATCTCCAAAGCTATTATTACACTAAGCCACATTTATTTTAAACAAGACTCATTCCCAACACACAATGCACCTAAAATATTTATTTATTTTTATTTATATATTTATATTCAATTCTAACTTATTGCTAGGATATTCACTTTGTGTCATTGATCAACTATCATATTCTAAGCTCATAAGAACTTAGTAACATGTGACGCACTAAAATATCCAAGGTAGTGAGTAACATAAATTAATAAATAAATAAACATTAAATTCCACATTCTCACATGTACTCCCACTTTGTTTTTTTAAGGCTCATAGCTCATGTATGCCATGGATAACTTCTTAATGGCATACACAAACTAAATAGAAGTCTTGGGTGTCAATTTTTTTACTTGGCTTTATGATGTTATGCAATCCATAAAGAAGAGACTTTTCTATGACATTTATGACCAAGTTCATCATTCAAGACTACTATAACAATTTATGATTCCCAAGCAACTTTTGCATAAAGTAATGCTCTTCCAAAACGAAGTTGACAGAATCTAGAGAATTGTTTATCTATTGAAAAATGGAATGAAGTAATGTTTGCTCGTGCGAAAAAGCTTGTAAAATCATGGCAAGGACATTAGCTTGAGCCATAATTGAACAAGTCTTTAACTTGGTGGAAAGATCACTAAAAACTCCTTTTCTAAGGCATAAAGAATTGGCACAACACTTACTTTATATTGAGATCTTTTATATTTGGGCACATAATTTGACTTTTAGTCGTCCACAATATCCTCCTACAATCTGTTTACAGACTTTTATTGGTTATAATCTATTTTTGAAATTTTTATGAACTTCAATATCCATATCCTTGTCAACATGTCAAGTTCAAAAGTCATGATGTGATTTACATTTACTTTACAATCTCGTAATGTCAAGTGCTCAGGTTTGCTTTGTATTTTGGAAGCACCTCCATGAGTAGAATATCCATCCACCTTTCTCTCTCCTCCACAATCGATCATTCTCTCTCTACAATGTGCATTCTCTAAAAATGTGCGTTCTCTTTTCTCTCTCTCTACAGAATGTGTGCTCTCTCTACATAATGTTTGCTCTCTCTCTACAAAATGTGTGTTCTCTCTCCACCTTCTCACCTTGCATTACGTTGTGGAAGGCTCATGGACCTCGGGCCTTCCACCATACAAGAATCCATGGAATCCACAAAATACCATGAAACCCACAAAATTCCACAAAATCCCATGGAATCCAATTTTTTTTGAAACCCCATTTATTCTGGAGGAATGCCAATTTGTTAATAGCTTAATGAAT
This sequence comes from Diphasiastrum complanatum, assembly GCA_029204225.1. Taxonomy (NCBI): domain Eukaryota; kingdom Viridiplantae; phylum Streptophyta; class Lycopodiopsida; order Lycopodiales; family Lycopodiaceae; genus Diphasiastrum; species Diphasiastrum complanatum. Next base: position 30,627,372 of record CM055099.1, read on the forward strand.
CAAAAAAATGAACAATAAAATGCCACACATATGTGTTACTTAGTCATTTTGCTTTCTAGGTCAAAGAGCATATAGCTTTCAACTCACAATTAGTATTTTTTTTCATCAAACAGGCATTGAAGGGCATTAATATTTGACCTCTCTACAACCATCAAGGTAATATTTGCCTCTCTACAACCATCAAGGTAAGGAAGGAGAGGATGTGGGCAGGGGTAGAGAAAACATGCATTTTACTTTTTTTCCTAAGGGGAGAGGAGGCTTAGCCTTGAGTCTTTCACTCATACCAAGGTGAAAGGCTTAAGGGGAATGGGCCTTTCTTTTGTAAATGCTACAAATGCGAGTTATGTTTGTGATTTTTTTTCATTTTAAGTTTCATACCAATTAAGGTAATATTCATGTGGTTTAATTATGTGTCAATCTCCCATTGGCTTTTCACGTGAGAGTTCTGGTGTTAAATTGTTGGCAAGTACATGTAAATTATGTTTATGAATGTGGCTCCAAACCATAAAGAATTATTGAGCACTTTGCATTATGGATGTTGATTCTTCCACATCACTTTTTGAGGTCTTTTTAAATTCCTAAAGTCAAGTGATGCATAGGTGTCAATTGATATGAAGAATTGACATGTGGACTTTGCACTTGTCCCATAGAAAAATTATAAAATAACTTGTCCATAAAGAGAGAGAGAGAGAGAGAGAGAGAGAGAGAGAGAGAGAGAGAGAGAGAGAGAGAGAGAGAGAGAGAGAGAGAGAGAGAGAGAGAGAGAGAGAGAGAGAGAGAGAGAGAGAGAGAGAGAGAGAGAGAGAGAGAGAGAGAGAGAGAGAGAGAGAGAGAGAGAGAGAGAGAGAGAGAGAGAGAGAGAGAGAGAGAGAGAGAGAGAGAAATGATAGACATAATGCATTTTGAGTATTGTGATTTGTCCACATTGTCATTTAAGACTTTCCAGAAATCTTAAAGCTCGGCGACCTAGTTGGATGAGTTAATGTGACTTAGAATTGACACATGGGCTTTTTTGCATTTGTCCCATAAGAAAATCTTGAAACACGCCCTCATATCTATAAAGCTAGTTACAACATGATTAATAAAGAAATCAAGCAAATGCAAGTGTTGAAAAATCTCAAATTGAAATTGCAGTTTTGGAACTAAAAAATTGATGAGAACTCGGGTGGAAAATCTTAAAGTGTGAGGAGAGATAATGATAAAATGATAAGATATATATATATATATATATATATATATATATATATATATATATATATATATATATATATGGGCTTTTTGGGCATTTATTGGTCCACATCATCATTTTTTTAGTGGTGCCTATGTTGATAACACGCTGATCCTGTCATGGAGTGACAACTTGATTGCACATGTGAAGGTAGATATTTCGAAGCACTTCAAAATATCAGATCTAGGAGAAGCAAAGTGCTACCTGGGCTTACAGATTGACAAAGATCTTCAGACTGGGAGATTGTATCTACACCAGTCAAAATACATTCAGAAGATCATTGATGATTTCGACATGATGGATTGCAAGAGAGTAAATAATCCAATGGTTCCTGGCACAGTGTTGACAAATGAAGACTATCATAAAGACGAAGTAGAACGACAAGCAATGGAGCACAAGCCTTACAGAAGGCTTATCGGTTCTTTGATATACTTGGCAGACAATACGCGGCCAGACATTGCTTACGCAGTGCTCAGATTGAGCCAATTCAATATCAATCTAGGTCCAACACACTGGAAGATCGCCAAGAGGATCCTACAATACCTGCAGAACACAAAGGACTACGGCTTATGCTATCGTCAAGATGTAGGATTCAAGATTGAATCCTACGTTAAGTGCACCAAATAACCCTAGTGACCAGGAATATATAGTAGATTCATACAAGATTAATCGTGCACATATGAGAATAATCTCAATATGACCACCCAGTACATAAACACATTCCTTATCTGGCAGATTCCTCCAAAGTCCACATATGTTACTCACATAACTCACTGAGAATCTTGTAACTTAGCTACCAAAAAATTTCTATTTCTCATGAGTAAATAGCATATCTGGGAAATCTCTGAGACGAATAACCTATTCATCTCACAAGTTTTCCAACCCAATTTTCCTCTAATAATATAATTTCTTCCTCTCAATCAACCCCTCCTTGATCCTAATTCCCAAATTTAGGTTGATCTAATACAGACATTTCCAATCAAACTTACTCCTATTCCAATCAAAATGAAAGTAGTAAATTTTGAACTTTCTTTGTACTACTTATAGATAATTATTCAAATTTCAAATCAGTTCTAATTCCAAATTGTTCCACACCATCCCTAGATAATTTCTCTTTTTTGAAAAGTTCCAATTTGGTATCTTACTCTGGATTTATTCAAAATTGCTTCTAGAAAATCACATTTATATACCATGTTTCCACATATTTAAGGACTTTGTGTGTGTCTACGGAATCGATTGTTTTGATCTTTGTGACTTCGAAACAAAGACCAAGTAGAGCTATCATCGACTTATTGACAGTAGCTCAAATCCAACAGATGTAGATTTATGCACCAAGGAAAAAAATTTCAACGGATTTTCTGACATGGTATCAGAGTTTAATATCTAGGTGGTCAATTTAACAGAGCATACAATATCAGAACTTTTACATTGAGTAGACATTCATTGCATTGTTTTGAAGTCACATTGAGATTTTTGGACTTCAAAATAGTGTGTTTCAATCTTAGGAAGTGGCAAGATTCATTAGATTGTGGGTGGATCATAGGTTGATCAAGATTTCTTCATTCTATGTGTTGATTTGCTAGTTATAAGTGCTAGAAGAGAATTGAGAGGTTCCATATCTTTTTTATTTCATTTTGGAAACATTTGTTGTTATTCAAAAGAGTGCTTTTTGCATTGGATAGGTTGAAAGGGAGGATCAGGTCACTTCAACATGGCTACAAATGGAAGTTATATGTTGGAGAGCATGATTGGCTTACCTCTACAAATTATTCTACTTGGAAGGTGAGAATGGAGTCTCTCCTTGAGATGAATGATTAGATGGATATTGTTGTAGGTGTGGAGGAAAGACTCATGGCACAACAAGATCAAATGAGGTATGACAAGAGAGGTAAAAGAGCTCTACACATGATCAAGATGAATGTTACCAATGAGCTACTCAAGGAGATTGCTAAGTGCACATCATCTTTGGAGGCTTGGGATGCTTTGAGGAAGAATTATGAATCCAAGTCTACATCTAGGGTAGAGAGTGCTCATGTCTTTGTATTGAGAGGTAAAGAACTTAATGAAGAGCTAGCGTGCATTGATGATAGCATAAAAGAAGTAGAATTTGTGCAAGTTGTACTTAATGGATTGTTGGATGAGCATGTTATCCTTGTTCAAAGCTTTGCAATACAAAAGACTTTTCCAAGCATGGTGGATTTGCAAGAAGTTTTTGGTGAATGAAGAGTATAGGCTTCAAGCAAGAGGTGGATCTACATCAACATCTCATGATGGAGAAGAGGCTATGTTCCTCAAAGGCAAATTCAAGGGCAAAGAGAAGAGCAAGTGGTCTAAAGGACAAGATCATGGTGAGTCTTCTTCTTTTGATAAGAAGAAAGATAGGTCTAAATTGAAGTGCTTCTATTGTGGCATAAAGGGGCATTTTGCTAGTGATTGCTACAAGAAGAAGAGAGATCAATAAGAAAAACAAGGCAATTTCATTTTTGATGAGAATGGTATTGGTGATCAACACTCCAATGATGATATGTTTTTTGATGTCTTCTTGTTTGCTAAATAATGATAAAGATATTGATTCATGGTGGATTGGTAGTGGAGCAAGCTTTCATATGACATGTCACAAAGAGTACTTCACTTCTTTGGTGTCTTATGAAGGAGAGAAGAAGGTCATCAACATGACCAATGGTGGTAAAGTTGTTATCAAGGGCATTGGTACTATTCCTATTTTTCTCTCATCTACTAATAGGAATGTTCATTTGAAGAATGTTTTGTTCACACCTTCCATTACTAAGAATGTGCTTAGTGTGTTTCAAATGGTTGACAAAGGTCTCAAAGTGGAATTTGTTGGTGATTCTTGTTTGGTCAAAAGGAATAGAGTCTTGATTGCTCAAGGCAAGAGACAAGGTGAGCTCTACAGACTTGATGGATTTTTTGGTTCTAACCATGGTGGTTTGAAGGCAAAAAAGCAAGTAGGTGCACTTTATTCAATGTTAGAGTCCAAAGGTTGTCTTATTCTAGATCTAGCTCAAGATTTAAGATGCCCTTTTCATTTAGTACATCTGGATTTGCATCGTACTAGTTCTTTGAGTATTGGAGGAGCAAAGATGTTTGTGATTTGCATTGATGACTTTAGTAGATATTGTTGGACTTATCTTCTAAAGTGTGAGGATGAAGTATTTGATGTCTTTCTCAAGTTCAAGAATATTGTGGAGGGTCAATTCAACATGAAGATCAAGTGCTTAAGTTTGGCAAATGAAAACCTATCAACAAAGGTCAAAAAGGTTTGCGTGACACATGGGATCAAGAGGGAGCTTTCAAACTCACAGGTTCTACATGGTGTGGAAGAAAGGAAGGTCAATACTTTTGAAATAGCTAAATCCATGAGGATGAATGCAAATCTAGGCTAAGCATTTTGGGGTGAAGCCTTGATGTGTGCTAACTTTGTTTGCAATAGGTACTCAAATGAAGACTTGGATGGTAAGAGTTCATTTGAAGTTCTGTTTGGTAAGAATACAAGGATGGAGCATTTGAAGATCTTTGGTAGTACTTGATATGTCAACTCATCTTTTGGATTCTTGAAAGGAATCTTTGTTGGATATAGTGAAGTACGGAGCTCTTATAGGGTTTAAATTCCTAAGTCAAAGAAAGTTCACATTTCTAAGGATGTTGTCTTTGAAGAGGAGAATGTGGATATAAGCTTGATGTTGTTGATGTTGATCAATCTAACATTTTTGAAGGTGATGAAGATGGTTTTTTGGATGGTGATGGTGGAGATGCCTCTCCAAATCAAGTTTCAAAAAGATCCTCAAGGGAAAGACAAAATCCATCTAGGCTCACATATGATGAGAAAGGTAAGCAAGTGGAAGTGACTCACTTTGCTTTACTCACATGTTTTGGAGAATCTTCTTCTATAGATGATGCAATAGTTAGAAATCAGCTTGTGATCTGATTCATTAGTATAAGCTCTAAATGTGATGATGTAACTAGTGTACAGTTTATTTGGTTTATTGTATATGGTTGTGATCGGGATGTGACCCGTTAGGATATATTGATCGGGCACTGATCCTGTAGACGGCTACTTGGGTTAGTCGGGTAGCCACACATAGGAAGAATTAGCTTGTACAGAGTTATTTACAGTACTTGCTATACTTGGGGGCATGTCCCAAGTTTGTCAGTTGAATTTGGCCATATTGGGTCCGACCTTAGTTTGACAGGTGGTAGGCCAATTTTAGAATGCCTTTTCATGCAATTTGTGAATACTCTATATATACAGCGTTTCTTTGTAATCTATTAACTTTTGTTGTGCCATCTTTGAGAGCTTGTGAGGAGTGGCTATGGTGATTGTGTGATGTGATCTGCATACTGCACTAGATCCTAATAGAATTTCAACTTGGTATCAGAGCGTCAGGGTGATGCAGGTATGCACGATCCGGTGGAGCTATGGGTTAGCGTCTTTCACCAGGAGAAATAGCACTCAGAGTGTCCCAGAGAGAGGACTGCATACATGGTATCGACAGTCCAAATGGCAAGAGATAGCAAAGTTCCTTCGATCGGAGCTTCGAGGAAGATCAGAACGATCGTCGTAGGTGGATTCCAGGGAGAATTCATGGAGAAACTTGCAGTTTTGGTGATTTTGGGGAAATCATCGATGGTGGCTTCATAATTCACTGTGTGGACAACTGTTTGGTGCAACGGGGCTTGCAAGGGATTTGCAAAGAGCAGTGATGGAAAGCCATGGCAATTTACAGGATCAAATTTGGTTGAAAACGGAGGAAATTTGAAAAATTTTCAGTTTTGTGGAATGTTGACGGATTTCAGAGAAAATCAGCTTGTTTGCAGTCAATATCACATCAATTGGAGAACTATAAATTGGATCAGATCACTGGAAGTAGGGCAACCTCAGTGGGCTAGGCAACTGCAAGAGGAATCTCAGGGAAAGCCTGAGTAAAGATCGTAATATCCTTCTCTTCAAAGCTGCTAGGATTTGTAGGCTGAAAAACGGAAGGCTTTCTCTATAAGAGCCTGTTTCAGGATCTGTAAGAAGCTGGAGGCAGGCATTTTAGTAAAACAAGGCAACTCCCAAGTGGCCACAGATAGCCATGAGCTACAGGAGGAGAAATTGACTCTCTTGATATGGAGGTTTCTATGAGCTAGGGTTTATGAAGGCAAAGTCGAGGATCTTTCTCAGTATGAATCTATTTTTAGTGCTGTAAAAGCATGAAAGAGGGTGCCCTAGCAACATGAATCCACCTGTAGGAGGCCGTAACATGCCGCGACCTATAGAAGGAGTTGGATCAAATTTTGTCAAGCTTCCATAGCCATAGTTTGAAGCATGAAGAGTGTGGTGGCCTAGTCGTTATAGATTTTACAAAATCAATGAATTACGTAGTATAAAAGGTATGATCGTTCCCCAAGAGAGAGAATAATCTCATCTTTTTCATGGTAAATGTATGTATGATGGTAAACAAACTAAAATGTATGAAGTTCACAATGAATAATACAGCAACATAACTGGTTATCCAAAGATATCTGGATAAATTGGCATCCAGGAACACCAATGATGAAACGATTTGGTCAAGGTCTATAATTGTAAGAATAACTTTATCTTTCAGGCTCTTCAGGCATCAGAAAAACAGTCAGAACTGACAGCAACTAGAAATTAGATTCATCAAACAGAATCACATTAGCTAAAAGTTCTTCTTAATCAAACACAAAGAATTAGTTTTTATCGTAGGAAGCAAACAAGATAGAGCCTCAATAAATCCCATTATCTGAACACATAGCTGATTCAAAGTTGAAGGAGTTTTTGCTAAAAGTTATGTTTAACCGCTTTGACTAGTTTCCTGCGTACAATAGTCAGAATTATTACTTGCTGGTGTCGTCTGAAAATCCGTGTTAGAGTAACTGAAATTTAGTATAACTTAAGAAATGTGTGTGACGCAAACAGAACAATATCACAATCAATCACAGATCATACAGAGTGTGTTCGCACAAATGATAAGAAGTAATTCTGTGAGAGATAATAGAAGGAAAGAATGTTCAAGCTATAAGAACTTGCTTTTCGCTCTCCATTGATACTCAGCTCTACGTAGAAATGCATATGTACAATGGCACATAGTGCTATCCTTATAGGAATGTTCTTCAGTCTCAATGTCGCTTACAAACCGTCAAATGTCGGTTCTGAACTTCTATTGCATCTCTTTAGTACGTTGCAACTTCTACTCAAAATATGAATTTACAAAGTGCGAAATAGGCCTTTACATGTATTTAGGCACTATAGCACATTTTATATACATGGAAATTGAAATTTTTTTACAATATATGACAAAATTTGGATAATGTGAGATCATAAGACTCCACATATCCCCTTCCTCAGCTGTGCAGCGGCTCGCAAACAATGTGATTTATGTCCTTCTTTGTCGCTTTCGGCTAGCCGGCTTGCTGTGGAAAATAGCCTTGGCTCAGGCTTCATTCTCTTCATTTTCTTGTTCCAATGTCAGTCCTTTTGTTGCCAGAAAATAGTTGTTCTTCTGGTTGTAGTCTTCTTGGAATGACAAATTTGGATAACCACCCATTCCTTGATTGTCGATTGGTGCAAGGGGGTTATCAATTAATGTATTATTAACAAGATGTACATACCAACTATCCTCGATCAGGATTTCAGACATCTCAACAAAAGGGACAGTTAGTGAAAGGGTAGCATATGTATATTCGAGAAATTTCTCTTTAATATATAGTTGCTGAACAAATACGAGGGCATATGAAATGAGAGAAGCAATATCTACATGGTTGTAAGTATAATATGGTCTAGTTATTGGGTTAGTGGAGCGAAGTATATTATTTTCTTTTACTTCCTCCAAATAACAAGAATAGTTAGTTTCCCAGTCTGTGCAGATTTCCCACAGATCAAAGAATAAGAACTGATGAGTAACTCGGGAAGAGACTGATTTAGAGTTAGAGACAACTTATTTCACATCAAAAATGTTAATTGGTTCTAACTTATTCAAATACTCATCCAATGCTGGAAAAATATTATTTTCAAATGTTCTTAGATATTCTAAGATGTATATATACAAGGATCCTGCGACCACATGAATATAGTTAGTTTGCACATTGAACTTGTTCTGAACAATGGCAAGGGTGATGATTTCTTTTTGATGTACAATTAGTCTAGACCATAAAGTATTTATGTTTGAAAAAGTCCAAGGGTTCTCCCATTGTTCTTTTGTGTAACCAAAAAGTTTAGGTGAAAAAAGGTAATCCATTCTCCATTGGAGTTCTGGACTACAAAAAGGTGGAATAAAAAATGTTAGTTCTTGATGAAATGTCTGAAATTCTGACCTTAGTAGTGAGTAGACAATCTTGTTTTTCTTTACAGCTGCTCCACTTGGTGATGTCTGGGCTTGGTATGGAATGACGCTTAACGCCTCATGTTGGTCTTCAATAGCTTGTACCTCTGCGGCATCCTTGGTTTCGGTCTGTGTTTTTTGATCTCTCAGGACCTGCCTGCAGATGGTATCCGTTTGGATGGCCTTTTCTGACATTACTGGTGCTAGCTCATCTGTCTGCGTCTCCTGATCTTGTCCTTGTGCTGGTTCTTCTGCATCAAAAATCTGCATTTGGCCTGATTGAAATTTGGCCTCTTCTAATTCTTCCTTCAGCTTCTCATAAGCAATCATCCGCGGCTGCAGATATTGCATCTGAAAGGTTTGGATCATCCTCTCCTGGATTCCCTTCCATGCTACCGGATCAATTCGGTACCTGCCATGAGATACGCAGGCACTGAGTGTGACTTCGGCGCTGATTTGCCACAGTATTGCCTCTTCGGCCTGTTTCTTATATATTTGATTGCCTTTCTTTAACATTTCTGCAAAATTTTGCAGTTGGGCAATTGATTCCTGAGCACTGCCGAGTTCATTGCTCAGCTCTGCATTGCTACTCTGAAGAGTAGTTCGCACTCGTCTCTCCTCCTACAAAGAAGTCTGCAGGGTCCGAAGTTGCTGTCTGAGCAGTATGTTCTTACTTTCGAAGGCGTTGGACTAGTCTTGCATTTCTTCCAACACTTTGAGCATGGCATCCTGCCTTCCTTTCGCTTCTTCAAGATCTGTATCTTTTTTGCTCAGCTCCGCATTAGCTGCTTCAAGCTCCTCATTTCAATAGGCCAACTCAGCCTTTGTTTCGCTCAGCTCTGTATCTTTTTGGGTGAGATCTGCTCAGAATCTTTCATACTTGGACCCCAGCTTCCTGGATACCTTCTCCAAGCTAGCAAGATGCTGAATAGTTGCTCGTGTATCTGGCAGTAGTGTTCCAAAAACCTTTTGATATAGCTCAGCATCAAGGATTGGTTCCTCGGCGTCGCTTTCGCTGCCCTGCTGGTCATCAGAAAGCTGCTTTGCTCCTGGTGGTTCTGGCTCTTGTGGTATTTCAGCCTGATTATGCTCCTAATCAGCAGTGTCCTCCGCCTCCTCTTCTGCATTACTATTTCCTTCTTTGCTGGATAGTGGTGTGTACTGGGATGATGGCGAAGTCATCCTCACCGTGCTCCCTTGATTGGATGATGATGATGTGGCTGTCTTTGATGTCTGCATATGGGATTCCACCTCATTTGATGGTGCTAGCTCTGGCAGTATTGGTGCAATCCTGATATCCTCCTACACTGTCAGCACACCAGCATGCATACATAAAATGCCCATCTGCTGACCCAGCCTGGAGAATTGATTAACTTTTATTAATTTATAGAATTGCCTGAAAGCAATCTGTACGAAGGCAATTTGTTCTCCATTTAAAGCTCTCAGCAGGTATCCCATATTGGTATTTGAAATTCTGTACTCTTGCTCTGGTAAGAAGATAGAAGCAAGAGCAAATCAAACGAAGCTCTTGAGATTGGGGTCTTTTATGTAAGAGAGTTTGTATCCCCGTTTCTCAAGACAAGCCTCTTCTCGAAAAGCTCCGCTCTCCGTAGCATATTGTCATCCATAGGCAAGCCTAAGGCACGACAGTAAATGTTGAATTCACACGTGTGGGACGCCCTACACATGTACTTTTGTTCTCCTAAGCCCAATAATACCATAAAGATCAGACTAGCATTGATTGACAATAGGAAAGCTGATCATACAAGAAATATTATTGTGTTACAAGCAAGATCTGTCAACAAAACATGAAACTAAGTACAATAAATGCCTCAACTTGACTAGAGAGAGAATATGAAAGTACAAACTCGAGTAGAGAGAGAGGGCACAAAGAGCTTAGTCTCCAAATTTGCATTACACACAAAAATCATCATCTTCTCAATGAGAGTACATCACATATATATAGATCCATGGACTCTCCTCCTACTTTGAGTTGAATTGGAGTTATGAATCCACCTCTCAAGCTATCTAGACTTATTCAAGCCACCTCAATATGTCTAATTGTGCCACCTAGTATTTTCATCCATTAAATGTGGCATGCAAAGTACAAATGGCAATTCCTATGGTAGCTCAAGTTTCTACTTCTACCTACCATGAATATTTTATTCTAAGGTGGGTCTTTACTAAGCCAAAAGAGCTCAATTCATCTTTGGCATTTTTAGGACCCCTACTTACAACATTAGATAGATTTTTCCAATATTTCAACACTCCTCCTAAAAAAGTATCTAATGTGGATCAAGCATCGATCTTGAGATAAGACCAAGATTAGATCTATGCTTTGAGAAGGCACTTTTGCAAAGTGGCTTTGTGAGAAGATCCGCAATACATGAAGATGTGTCGACATGTTCCAAGTTTATTTCACCTTCAATGAGCTTTTCCCTTACAAAATGTGTGCCACTTCTATATGCTTGCTTCTCGCATGAAAAATAGGATTGTTTGCAAGAGCTTGGGCCGATATGTTGTCACACTTGATCAAGGAAAGATTATCCTCTTTGATGCACTTTAGCTCCATGATTAACCTCTTGATCCAAAGCACCTCTTTAGTTGTTGTAGTGAGTGCTTTGTACTCAGACTCACAAGAAGATAGAGATATGGTAACTTGCTTCTTTGAAAGCCAAGACACAAGATTGCCTCCAAGAAAGATAGTATATGCATTAATGGACTTTCGATCCATCTTATCACTTGCAAAATCAGAATCCGAATAGCCAACAATGGTTAGATCTTTATTCTTGTACAATAAACCATAATCTTGAGTAGAAGATACATATCTTAGAACTCTCTTGGCCATCTTCCAATGTTGGATCCTAGGATCTTGCATAAATTGACTCAATTTGTGCACACAATAGCTCAAATCGGGTCTAGTGATGGTAAGCCAAATTAAGGAGCCTATAAGACTCCTATGAAGTGTGATGTCCTCGAAGGATCTTTCATCACCTTTAATAGGATCTTTTACATGTTGCTCCATGGGAGTATCTATGCCTTTACAATTTTGCATATTGAATTTTCTCAACATAGAAAAGACATATCTAGATTGACAAATAAAAGCATACTCTTCATGAAAATCAATCTCAAGGCCCAAAATGTAATGGATCTCTCCTAGATCTTGCATTTTAAATTCTTTTACTAATGCATCTTTGATTTCTTGAACTAGCATCAAACAACTTCCACGAAGAATAATGTCATCTACATAGATTAGGAGAATGACAATATTATTACCATCAAACTTTAAGTACATAGAAGGATCATAGTCACTAAGCACAAATCCTAATGAAAGTAGAAAGTTGTCTCAAGATAGCCATTTAAAAAAGCGTTGGAGACATCAAGTTGATACAATTTCCACTTAAAAAATAAGGCAAGAGAGATTATGATTCTTATTGTCACCATCTTTGCTACAGGAGCAAAGGTTTCTTCATAGTCAAGGCCATATATTTGTGCAAAGCCTTTAGCACATAATCTTGCCTTGTACTTGTTGATGGAGCCATCACGATTGTACTTGATCTTGAACAACCACTTGCATCCAATAATATGCATGTTAGGCAATGGATCCACTAGCTCCCATGTGTGGTTGGTGATCAACGCATCATATTCAATCTTCATGGCCTCATACCACTCCTTTGTATTGAGGGCTTCTTGGACATCTTTGGGCTCCTGATGAGAAACAAAATAAGCATAAGTGGAATCAAGATCCACTTGTTTTCCTTTGTCATCATAAGTGAGCCTCTTAGGCTTGAATCTCTCCCTCATGGATCTTCTGGGAGTGAAAATCCAAGGACTTCTATCTTCAAATCTTGACTCCTTCATATGTTGATTGTCTTCAATAACAAAAGGTGATAGATTTTGAGGTTGCTTGATCTCGGCCCCTCCAAGATTGTACTTTTCTTCTTCATGAAAAACTACATCTCTACTTTCAATTACTTTAGAAGTAGAGAGCATGTAGATTCGATAGGCTTTCTTGTTGGATGAATATCCAACCATTACTCCTTTGCTTGCACAAGGATCATCCTTCTTTCTCGTTTCCCAGGGAATATGGACAAAGCAAATGCATCCAAATACTCTAAGGTGATCAACCTTAGGTTTCTTCAAATAAAGTGCTTCATATGGTGACTTTCCTTCAAGTGCAACATGAGAGAGTCGATTGCAAAGATAGTTTGAACAATTGATGGCCTCACCCCAAAAGTATTTTGGCAAGGATGCCTCAATTCTAATGGTTTTGGCACATTCACACAAGGTTCTATTCTTTCTTTCAGCCACCCCATTTTGAGATGGTGTATATGCACAAAAAAACTCCCTTTTAATGCCTTCAAGCTCACAATAATCATGAAATTTATTGGAAGTGTACTCACCACCTCCATCACTTCTAAGAATCTTGATTTTGTATGAAAATTGCTTTTCAACTAGAGCTTTGAACTTTAGAAAATAGTCAAACACCATAGACTTTGAAGCTAGAAGATATAACCAAGTAAATCTTGTGAAATCATCAATGAAAGTTACAAAGCAAGTAGCACCACCCTTGCTCTTTGAAGTTGAGAAGTGCACATCCGAGTGTATGAGCTCTAATGGATGTGTAGTCTTAATAGATGACCTTGAAAAAGGCTTCTTATGAGACTTAGATATGGCACAAGCCTCACATGGCAGCCTCACATGGCTTGAAATTCTTGGAGATAAGATTAGGCAAGCCAATGGCTTTGGCTTTCTTGACCATGGACACTATAGAACTATAGTTAGGATGCCCCAACCTTCTATGCCATAGTTCCTCCAAAGAAATATGAGAAGCAAAAGCACCATCACAAGAGTTAGCATACTCTTTGGGATCAAGCTTGTAGATTCCACCATATCTAGACCCAAATGCAAGGATCTCATCATGCTTCTTGATTGTACATGTATCAACATTGAAATTCACATCTAGTCCACTATCAAACAACTGTCCAACACTAATAAGATTTTTTGTTAACTTAGGAACAGAAAGTACTTTAGACAGAGAAAAAACTTTTGATGATGAAAGCTTTAAGGGAATGGTCCCTATGGCTTCAATAGTACACTCGTGATCATTTGCTGTGTAGATGGACTTCTTGGCTCCTTCATAAGGTGTCATGGATGGAAAAGAATGCTTGGAGCTACACATAGGTGAGGAAGCTCCACTGTCGATGTACCATGAACCATCCTTCTTGAAAGGTGATGAAGAAAAACTTGAGACCATAAGAGATCCCTCTCCATCACTTGCATGAGCATCTTCCTTCTCTTCATTGAAAATGTTGGCTTGCTTGAATTGACTCTTCTTCTTGAAGCAATTGGTGGCATAATGCCCCTTCTTGCCACAAAAGAAGCACTTGATGTTTTTCTTCTTCTTCTTGGATGTGAAAGCTTGAGAGGACTCATTATCTTCTCCTTTCTCCTTGGAAATAAGATTGTTCTTGCTTGAAGAGGGTTGGTGTTGATTCTCACTTCTTGTCTTGTGCCTGTCTTTGGTAAAGAGGGCTTTACCATCAATGTTGAGAGACAGTCTCTCCATTTTCAAGAGTTTATACTCTTGTCTTGATTCTTCAGAAATGAGCACACTTTGGAGTGCTTCCAAACTTGGTAGCTCCTCCTTAATGGCATAACTCTGAACAAGGTTGTCATATTCCTCCTTTAACCCATTAAGTATGACTTGAACAAGTTAATTTTGGTTGATGGAGTCTCCTATGCATGACAATTCTCTATGGAGGTCTTTAACTCTCATTACATAAGCTAAAAGCACATTCATCACTTCTCTGTAGACTTTGACAAATTTGGTTTCTTAGTGTTAGAAGTCTAGAAGTATTCTTTGCCTCATAGATGGACTTGAGAGTATCCCAAGCATCTTTGGCATTAGTACAAGCACCAATTTCTCTTAAGATGTCATTTGAGACATTCATTTTAATATAATGTAGAGCCATCCTAGCTCCCTTTTTGTACTTTGAAATTTCTTGAGGAATTTGTGGTTCTTCTTCAATACCAAGTACAATATCCATCACATCTTGTAGAATTAAGACAGATTCCATCCTAACCTTCCAAATTGAGTAATTGGAGGTTGACAATCTTTCACTTGCTTCTAATAGAAATACACCCATTGAAGTCATAAAGAATGATGGAAATAAAAAAAGATGGATGAAAAAATTGTTTATCTTCTCACTATAGGGACCAATCAAGGGTAAAAACACCAAATCCTATGTAAGACTAAGCAAAAAACTGTGAGATAAATCTTACTAGTTTGACAATCTCTCTAAAACAAGATTTCAATCATCAAAAAAGATGAAGTATGGCAAAAGTTATGGTTCTCTGAATTTCACACGTGTGAAATACTCCAAAAATGTCAAATTGACTCAAATACAATCTATTTGTATGAAACAATTTGCCTAGATCCTCTAAATTTTGTCTAAATCACATATAGATGAGATTGGTCAACTTTTGGATGATTTTTGTGATCATTCAGGCAATAAATGACATGTACTCACACTTTGCCACAGGTCTAGGCGCCCTACCTATGACTATTCAAAAGCTTATAACTTTTAATTGGCTTATCCAACTGTCATGATTCAAATTGCATCAGATTTTGTACATTTCTAGCTTTTTAGTGGGCTAAATTGCATGAAATTTGGATCTAAGGTGAGAGAGAACCACCAAACTGAAAGTGGGCGGATTTCACACATGCCTGCACCTGAAATTCCGTACAGTACCTGATCTGGACCATTCAAAGTGGTGTGAAGCTCTAAATCCCTATAAAACTGCAAACTAGCTAGAAAGTAGAATCTAGACAATTCCTAGCTTGAAATCTGATCGAATTTGCAAACTTTTTGATAAGATTTGCTTGTAAATCTTAGGTAGGCTCTGATACCATGTTGAATTCACATGTGTGGGATTCCCTACACGTACTTTTGATCTCCTAAGCCCAATAATACCATAAAGATCAGACTAGCATTGATTGACAATAGGAAAGCTGATCATACAAGAAATATTATTGTGTTACAAGCAAGATCTGTCAACAAAACATGAAACTAAGTACAATAAATGCCTCAACTCAACTAGAGAGAGAATGTGAAAGTACAAACTTGAGTAGAGAGAGAGGACACAAAGAGCTTAGTCTCCAAATTTGCATCACACACAAAAATCATCATCTTCTCAATGAGAGTACATCACATATATATAGATCCATGGACTCTCCTCCTACTTTGAGTTGAATTGGAGTTATGAATCCACCTCTCAAGCTATCTAGACTTATTCAAGCCACCTCAATATGTCTAATTGTGCCACCTAGTATTTTCATGCATTGAATGCGGCATGCAAAGTACAAATGGCAATTCCTATGGTAGCTCAAGTTTCTACTTCTACCTACCTTGAATATTTTATTCTAAGGTGGGTCTTTACTAAGCCAAAAGAGCTCAATTCATCTTTGGCATTTTTAGAATCCCTACTTACAACATTAGATAGATTTTTCCAATATTTCAACAGTAAAATCCCTCAGTGATAACAATCTCTTGATTGTAGGCGGTTGTGGAAATATGTCCTTCTTCTGGTTTGCCCAAATTGCGGATCAGCTCATAACATAAATCAGTAAGAATTACTGATGGATTGAATTGAAGAAGACCTTCAATTTACGCTCGAACAGCTAGTAATTGTAATACTGGTATTACTAGCTTTGGATGCGTTTTAAATACAATCGCCATAGTGCTTGTAGATGTAAACGAGCGATTGCAGACAAGAGCTAGATCGCAACAATTCGCAATTCGGAGAGCAAGAGTGATGGAAAATGGTAGCGACAACAACTGAAGTGTTTGAGGTTTTAGACGTATTGATGGTATTTCGGCGGATTAGACTAATATTAAATGGAAGCGTGTCCTTCGTTTTGAAGGTACATACTCAATAATAAAGTGGCTAGTCCTAAAAATAATATAAATAAATAAATGAATAAACAAAATACACGAATGCTTCGCTTGGTAAATCAAAGCGAAAATTATTATGCGAAAAATACGAAGGT
Organism: Diphasiastrum complanatum; assembly: GCA_029204225.1. NCBI lineage: Eukaryota > Viridiplantae > Streptophyta > Lycopodiopsida > Lycopodiales > Lycopodiaceae > Diphasiastrum > Diphasiastrum complanatum. The sequence continues at coordinate 30,643,999 of CM055099.1, forward strand.
GTCGGAAGGTAGAAAATTCCGAAAAATGCGAAAGTAGGTGTCGCAATTTCCGTATTTCTAAAATGGTAAATTCCAATGTAGTGTCAGGTTTTACGCAAAATATAAAATGTAGCGAAGGTCTCAGATTTTCCACAATACAAACAATGCAGCATGCTTTGGCATTTTGGCTAAAAATGTAAACTAGTTTCAGCATTTTTGCTAATATTTCGGTAAAAAAATAAAATAAAATAATAATAGTAATTGGACAAAAAAAATTGACGGCCTTCAAAAACTGATGTATCGGACATTAGTCATAGTAGCGCTTCACCCTTGAACCATTTACTCGAGTGTCAAGTAAATGTCCTTGGAGATCAGCTAATTGAAGTGATCCATTATCAAAAACTTCTATAACTTTATACGGTCCCATCCATCTGGTATGTAATTTTTCAGAAAATAACATGTGTCTATGACAAAATTTGGATAATGTGAGATCATAAGACTCCAGAAAGAGAGCAAAGAGAAATGGAGATGGAGGGCCGTGGAGGCCACGAGAAGAGCGCGTGCGCCCATTGGAAGGAGTCCGTAGCGTATTTAGGGACCCAGCGGTTGAAGGAGACAGCTACAACGTGCACATGGAGATCTAGTCGTCGGATCAAGAAGAAGGCTTATCTACGGTCAAGATGAAGATCTCAGGGAGCCCTGTGGACCGTAGGATGGATATTCACCATTGGATGATAGGTGAAAGGGCCCTTGAAAGCTTGAAGGGCAGGACTTATAAGTGGGATTCATGATGGAATCAGAACACTGCAAATGCAAATGGGCAAAGCGTGAAGCTTTGAGAGCCAGCTCTAGGTTGGAGAGCTGATGGAGATCGCACGGGGTGTGATCGGAGGGCAAGCACCATGATGGTTGTTTTGCTAGTGATCTACGGTAGGGGACACTGATGGCGAGGACTTCATGGTGTGTTCATTTGGGAGTACAAGATGGCATTACAACAGGGGGCCAGTTTTGGACATTGGCATCGATGGGGAGACATCTACCATCACAGGTGTAGATAAGCTATCTATAGCTTTCATGCATTTGGCTGTATTTGCAGGAGTCTAGGCTTGGCACAGTTGTTGAAATTTCCATGGTGCAGATTCTCAGGTGGTAAGATCATGGGGAAGCCTAGAGGAAGTCACTCAGAGCCATATCCCTCAATATGATCAGGGAGATAGTAGTCTTGGGATCCCATGAGCGGCGACTCAGGGATATGCTTGTGTTGATCATATTCACCCCAAAAGTGATTGGTGTGTCCAATGTATAGCAGTTGGGTAAAGAGGTGCTGGGTTCTGAATCTCAATCCGGTTGACAAGCATGCCCATCCATACATGTCTTCACCCATTCCGTGTATGAGCCATGTGATTTCGTTGGCCATCTTTGCGGCTGCAACATATTATGTTTCGTAGGATGATTGAGCTATGATGGTCTACTTCTTGCTGACCTAGAGAATTGTTGCATCTGCTACAATGGTGCACCCTCTTGGGACACTTTTACAGTTGTCCTTGAGTGATGCCCAACTTGCATCGCTGTAGGAGTGCATCTGGAGCTCGACATCACAAGAGTAACATAGCCCAAAGTCCTTCATCTTCTGAAGGTACTATAGGATTTGCTTTCGCGATTTTTCAGTGTGTCCACCAGCCTGGGTTCGTGCTGAATTGGCTCATCCTAAACACGACATAAGCAATGTCGGGACGTGCATTATCTGCTAGATACATCAGTGATCCAATCAGCCTCCTGTAAGGCATGTGCTACATGATCTCTTACTCTTAGTCAGTCTTCAGACTTTCTTTATTTGTCAGAATTGTTCCTACAAGCATTGGGGTATTTGCCCCTTTGCAATCTATCATCTCAAAATAATCTAGGATCTTCTGGATGTACCTGGACTGATGAAGGTATAGCTTTCCGAGAGAGAGAGAGAGAGAGAGAGAGAGAGAGAGAGAGAGAGAGAGAGAGAGAGAGAGAGAGAGAGAGAGAGAGAGAGAGAGAGAGAGAGAGAGAGAGAGAGAGAGAGAGAGAGAGAGAGAGAGAGAGAGAGAGAGAGAGAGAGAGAGGATAGATAAGTGAAAAAAACAAGAGAGTTTTTTTCTTGGATTGAGAATGTCAAATGAGTACAAATGGTGCCCTATTATTCTTGGAGAGGCCCTTGTCCCATTCATCCTATTGACTACTTGAAGTGGCAAGGATTGCAATCCTAGCCTTTCAAAGAAACACAAAAGATCTAATGGTGTACAAAGAAACACACCCCACCTACCACCATTTGACTTTGACTCAACTTTGTAACTTAGACTTTGGCCTTTAACTTATTTATTTGCAACTAAGGCCCAAGTTACTAGGAAACAACTTAAACTATTTAATTAGTGTGCTCATTGGGCTGGGCATATACACATAGGAAGCTAGTGCCTCACACCTATTGCTCTATTGTACTGTGGCGGGGCCCACCTGGTAAGGCTTGGCCAGCAATAATTTTAGTGGTGGGACCCACTAACTTATTATTGTACATGAAATACCCACAACAGGGTCCTCGGCCCAAAGTAGTGCTGGTCCCTCGGCACTATGCATGCGTTTGTCATGGAGGAGCACTATTGTCGGTTTGTTTATTGCTGGGACATGGATGCTTCAAGAAAAGTGTGGATAGAATTAGCTTACATAAAACATGAGGTTTTAATTGATGATGGTGAGCAACAAGAACTCGAACTTGCCAGATTTTCAATAATACCCATAAGGGTATGGTGGCCATTCCGGATAACCTTGTTCATTGACAATTGAATAGTCGAGACATTCCATCAGAGTATCCCAAGATAAATCTTGTTGTGGATTCTCATAGGTCGGCACAATTGGTCCCACTATCCTAGACTCCCCCAATTCGTAATGTGGATACAGCATGCTTGTTTGACTACTTTGTCTATCCAAGTATTCAAAGTAGGTTGTAACCTGAAGACTTTCTTCAGTAGTCAATCTCACAAATTGAAGACAAGATGTTGTCATTGTAGGTGCTAGTTCTTGTTGTATACTTGGTCGTTTTGGGCTTGGATTCCCTGTATTTGGCCTTTTGAGACTGGATATAACCAGATTTGGCATTGATTGAGTGGTCCGTTGTTTTGTGGAATAATTAATCTTGCTCGTTGAAGGGCAATTATCAACTTTAGTCTTCCTTTGGTCATTGTACTTCCCATCTGAAGGCTGCGTGATTGTGCTTGTCTGTGGACCTTGTGCTGAATTGCCTTCAAGTTGTCTTGTTGATGCTAGTCCCCTTTATAATTCATCATTAATAAATCTGGGCATTGAGTGCGCCAAGAGTCCTGATAGAACTTGTCGGAATTCCTTGGTTGCCAATTTCTTGACTTCCTCAGCTATCATTGGCTTGATAGATTCTGCCAACTCTATCGTCTGTGATGGTGTTACATGTTTACCTGAGGGTATCTCTGCATACTTTGGGACTTTTTAAGATTGCTTTCTTCCTCACTTGTTTCATAACTCGGTGGCACTAGGATTTTTCTTTTATAGTGCATTCTGTCGATAGGCGGGTTGATCAACACAGGTGCATGTCGGTCTACATAAGCCAAATGCCTCCTCAAACTAGCTTTTGTAGGCTCTTCTGTGTCCTTGTCTTAGTGAGACGGAACTTCAGAAGCTTCTATGAAGGTTAATTCCCACAAAAATTCAAAAATTTGATGAGATTTTGGCTCTCTCTTTTCCTCTAAAATACAAAATTGAGTGTATTTTTTGATTTTTTTTTGGGTTTTTGGGGATTTGTGGAAGGGATTGGGTGCTTGGAACTGATCCTCCCACCTCACAATATCTCCCCACAAAATATACAAACAAAAAATTCTCGAAGAAAACAACAAATCTAACACTAATCAGGCTAATCTACCACTTAAAATCTGACTTTTGGTGAAACAAATGAAAGAGAAAAGAAGAGAGTGAGAGAAAGGAGAGCGGAGTGCTATGCGACGAGACGAGAGTGTGGCGCTCCCCAACAATGGCACCGCTGTTGTGTCGTCAATGTAGCACAGGGTCCGAACGCTAGGAGCGTCAACCCCACCTTCACCTGCATAACAAAAGAGAGTAGACTGGTATGCACTTGTATCTGAGTCAGATTCATTTGCTCACCAAGTTGCAAGAGTTACTTCCCAAGAAAACTCAAAAAAATCTCGAAAGAAGTGCATTTTTTGTGGGTTGTTTTGCAAAATTTTAAGATTTTCTGGGAATGAATCCTTGCAAATTGGTATGAAATTGTAACTAAGTCAGATTCATTTGCGAGAGAGAGAGAGAGAGAGAGAGAGAGAGAGAGAGAGAGAGAGAGAGAGAGAGAGAGAGAGAGAGAGAGAGAGAGAGAGAGAGAGAGAGAGAGAGAGAGAGAGAGAGAGAGAGAGAGAGAGAGAGAGAGAGAGAGAGAGAGAGAGAGAGAGAAAGAACAAGAGAGTTTTCTCCTTGGACCTAGGAAACAACTTAAACTATCTAATAAGTGTGCTCATTTGGCTAGGCTTATACATGCAGGAAGTCAGTGCCTCGCACTTATTGCTCTACTGTACTGTGGTGGGGCCCACTTGGTAAGGCTTGTCCAAACAGTAGTTTTAGTGGTGGGACCCACTAATTTATTATTGTACATGAAATACCCACAACATTGTACCATTGTCATGCGGATTGCTTCAGACCATAGATACTTCTGTGCATTCGGCAAGCATAGGTGGGAAGTAATTCATAGATGTAGCCTGGAGGTTGCTCTATGTAGACTTCTGTTCACATGTTCCACTCTATCTGTGAACACGGTTCTTTGGGTTTCTTTACTTCTTCATTCTTTCTTCTGTAGTTATGGTTCAAGGTAGTTTGTAGAGGGCAAAATGCAACGACAAAATCAGATCCAAGTGGAGTTTTTGTGATTGATTTATCCAAAACATTGAGCATGGAGACTTCTGACACATTGGTGTTATCTCGTCATTGTGAGGAGGTGCATATGCTATGCATTGGATTTTTTGCTCTTTTAGTTCAAATTCTTATATTTATATTTATTTGTCATGTTTTTGGTTTTATTATAGGCAATTTAAGTATTTGGGTTGTCGATATATTCTAAAATAGTAATTTTTCAAGTGTTTTTTCAACCAGATCAATCAAACAATACTTGGTGGTTTGTAGCTCAAGTTGAACCACCAGCATGACGAGTATTTGAGGGTGCGAATGTTGAGAATGAGATGAAAAACCTTCATTTGAGAGCAGAATAGTTGACCATGAGATTGAGCTACCTAGAGATGTAGTAAATCTTCAAACTGTACATGAAGCACCCACTTCCATAGATGTCGAGAATAGAAATTCTAATAGTCAGAACAATGAAATAAATTTTGAAAGTGAGAGTGATGACGAAAATCGTCTAAGAGGGATGAATTGCAAGATGTTGTCGCTGATGAAAATTGATTCATGCAATGCCGAATAAAAGAGTTAAATTTTATCTATTCTATGGAGAGAGAGAGAGAGAGAGAGAGAGAGAGAGAGAGAGAGAGAGAGAGAGAGAGAGAGAGAGAGAGAGAGAGAGAGAGAGAGAGAGAGAGAGAGGAGAGAGAGAGAGAGAGAGAGAGAGAGAGAGAGAGAGAGAGAGAGAGAGAGAGAGAGAGAGAGAGAGGATTAAGTGACTTGTAATGCTTTGAAATGATAGTATTTAGCTAAAACAAAATCTCATTTTTGGTCAAGTAATTAAGTGAAAAGGTTAGACATAGTTTTTTTTCAGTTCTATTTTTTGAATGCCAATATCTTTATACTCGAGCTCGGTGAAGAGAGATGTATTGTATCATGTTTCTTGGATAACCAAGATAATTCTCATTTTTCAATGAATGTTGCAAAGGCACTAAACCACTAACATGTGATTCAATAGAATCACCACCACAAAGTAGACCCTTGAAGCTGCGAGAGTTACTTCCCAAGGAAATTCAAAAAATCTTGAAAAAAATGCATTTGTTTGGGATTCTTTTGCCAAATTTTGAGATTTTCAGGGAATGAACCCTTGCAGACTGGTATGCACTTGTATCTGAGTCATATTCATTTGCTTACCAATTTGCAAGAGTTACTTCCCAAGGAAACTCAAAAAATCTTTGGGGGCTTTTTGCAAAATTTTAAGATTTTCTAGGAATGAAATCTAGCAGACTGGTACGCACTTGTATCTGAGTCGAATTCATTTGCTCACCAAGTTGCGAGAGTTACTTCCCAAGGAAACTTGAAAAATCTTGAAAAAAGTGTATTTTTTTGTGATTTTTTGGCCAAATTTTGAGATTTTTTGGGAACCAATCTTCGCAGCTAGTATGTGCTTGTATCTGAGTCAAATCCACTTGCTTACCAAGCTGCGAGAGTTACTTTTTAGGGAAACTCAAAAATTTGTTGTCTGAGAATGTTAGCTAGACCACTTTTTGCTCTTGGGAACCTTCACAAGGGCACTTTTTTTTGGATCTAACTCTCGCAAACTTCTCTGTGTCCTTGTCTCAGTGAGATGGAACTTCAGAGAGCTCTCCGAAGGTTAGTTTTGAGTTTTGAATTTTTTTTTAAAATTTTTACAAGGAATTTTTTAATTTTTATGGGTTTTTCTCTGTTTTTTCAAAATCTATTGGGAGGTAACCTTCGCAGGCTTCTATGCAGGTCTGGGATAGTACCCTGGTCTGATGAGATTTTGCCTCTCTTTTTTTCTCCAAAAATAGATTTTGAGTATTTTTTTGAATTTTTATGGGGTTTTTTGGATTATTGGAAGGGATTGGGTGCTTGGAACTGATCCTCCCACCCCACAATGTCTCCCTACAATACAAACAAACAAAAAATAATGAAAAACGGCAAAAATAACACTGCTCACACTATTCTACCCCTAAAATCTGATTTTTTTTGGTGAAAAAAGAGAAGCGAGAGAAGACGAGAGGGAGAGAAAAAAAGAGAAGAAGCTATGTAGCGAGATGAGTGTGTGGTGCTCCTCGGCAATGGTGCCACTATTGTGTCATCGATGTAGTATAGAGGTTCATCGTTGGGAGCGGCAACCTCGCCTTCATCTGCATAGTAGAGAGAGAGAGAGAGAGAGAGAGAGAGAGAGAGAGAGAGAGAGAGAGAGAGAGAGAGAGAGAGAGAGAGAGAGAGAGAGAGAGAGAGAGAGAGAGAGAGAGAGAGAGAGAGAGAGAGAGAGAGAGAGAGAGAGAGAGAGAGAGAGAGAGAGAGAGAGAGAGAGAGAGAGAGAGAGAGAGAGAGAGAGAGAGAGAGAGAGGATTAAGTGACTTGTAATGCTTTGAAATGATAGTATTTAGCTAAAACAAAATCTCATTTTTGGTCAAGTAATTAAGTGAAAAGGTTAGACATAGTTTTTTTTCAGTTCTATTTTTTGAATGCCAATATCTTTATACTCGAGCTCGGTGAAGAGAGACGTATTGTATCATGTTTCTTGGATAACCAAGATAATTCTCATTTTTCAATGAATGTTGCAAAGGCACTAAACCACTAACATGTTATTCAATAGAATCACCACCACAAAGTAGACCCTTGAAGCTGCGAGAGTTACTTCCCAAGGAAATTCAAAAAATCTTGAAAAAAATGCATTTGTTTGGGATTCTTTTGCCAAATTTTGAGATTTTCAGGGAATGAACCCTTGCAGACTGGTATGCACTTGTATCTGAGTCATATTCATTTGCTTACCAATTTGCAAGAGTTACTTCCCAAGGAAACTCAAAAAATCTTTGGGGGCTTTTTGCAAAATTTTAAGATTTTCTAGGAATGAAATCTAGCAGACTGGTATGCACTTGTATCTGAGTCGAATTCATTTGCTCACCAAGCTGCGAGAGTTACTTCCCAAGGAAACTTGAAAAATCTTGAAAAAAGTGTATTTTTTTGTGATTTTTTGGCCAAATTTTGAGATTTTTTGGGAACTAATCTTCGCAGCTAGTATGTGCTTGTATCTGAGTCAAATCCACTTGCTTACCAAGCTGCGAGAGTTACTTTTTAGGGAAACTCAAAAATTTGTTGTCTGAGAATGTTAGCTAGACCACTTTTTGCTCTTGGGAACCTTCACAAGGGCACTTTTTTTTGGATCTAACTCTCGCAAACTTCTCTGTGTCCTTGTCTCAGTGAGATGGAACTTCAGAGAGCTCTGCGAAGGTTAGTTTTGAGTTTTGAATTTTTTTTTTTAAATTTTTACAAGGAATTTTTTAATTTTTATGGGTTTTTCTCTGTTTTTTCAAAATCTATTGGGAGGTAACCTTCGCAGGCTTCTATGCAGGTCTGGGATAGTACCCTGGTCTGATGAGATTTTGCCTCTCTTTTTTTCTCCAAAAATAGATTTTGAGTATTTTTTTGAATTTTTATGGGGTTTTTTGGATTATTGGAAGGGATTGGGTGCTTGGAACTGATCCTCCCACCCCACAATCTCTCCCTACAATACAAACAAACAAAAAATAATGAAAAACGACAAAAATAACACTGCTCACACTATTCTACCCCTAAAATCTGATTTTTTTTTGGTGAAAAAAGAGAAGCGAGAGAAGACGAGAGGGAGAGAAAAAAAGAGAAGAAGCTATGTAGCGAGATGAGTGTGTGGTGCTCCTCGGCAATGGTGCCACTATTGTGTCATCGATGTAGTATAGAGGTTCATCGTTGGGAGCGGCAACCTCGCCTTCATCTGCATAGTAGAGAGAGAGAGAGAGAGAGAGAGAGAGAGAGAGAGAGAGAGAGAGAGAGAGAGAGAGAGAGAGAGAGAGAGAGAGAGAGAGAGAGAGAGAGAGAGAGAGAGAGAGAGAGAGAGAGAGAGAGAGAAACCAAGAAAATTTTATTAAGAAAAGATGAAAGATGATACAATACAAAGGAAATGGCTCCCTCTTATAGATTAGAGGTGAGCCTCCTTCACTCTCATTGGCCACTTCATTGGGGCAAGGATTCTAATCCAAGCCTTTAAAATAAACACAACTTAAATCTATTGGTGCTAAGAAAACACAAGGGCACTCACATGATTCATGTGAGTTTTAAGTTGGGCCCTTTTAGTTTTTTTATTTGCAACTTGACTTAGGGCCTCTAATGTCATTTTAGAGTTTTAAGCCCCTGGTCTCTTATTCCTAGGAATTACAACTTGCTACTGGTGCTCATTGGGTTGGGCTTATATGCGTAGGATGTCAGTGCCCTCGCACTTATTACCCTACTTACAATGTACTGTGGCGGGGCCCACTAGGTAAGGCTTGGCCAACATTATTTTAAGTGGTGGAAGCCACTTGTTTATTATTGTGCATCTCGAGTTCCACGAGATTGGTCCCCCTACCAGAAAGAAACAGATCCTAGAAGTGGATTTTCTGGTTGCGACATTTCCTTCCCAATCTGAGTCGGAGTAGCCTTGAAGAAGTGGATCGATAGCATTTTCATATCCTTCCGGTTGGAAGGTGTACAACTCCTCTTCGACGTAGCAAGTTTGGCAAATATCCGGTGTTTTGGCCCTTGAGAAAGGCTGTCTTGACAGATAAGTGTGATTGATGCAGCATAAATCTGGCTGAATTAAGAAGCGTTCAATTCTTCCTTCCTATAATTCTGTTCTGCTGAGGCATGTAAGAGGTTGCAAATTGTCTTCAAATGCCATGTTTAGCTAGATAGTAGGACATCTCATTGGAGATGTAGGCCACCATCAATTCGGAGTGCTTTCATTTTATTAGATGTTTGGGTCTCATCCATGGCCTTGAACTTCTTGAAGCATTCAAAGGCTTCTAATTTATGCTTTATGAACATGACTGTAGACCATCTAGAATAATCATCTATGAAAGTGATAAAAAAGAGTGCATCTCCTAAGGATGGAGTTGACATTGGACCAAATAAATCGCTACGTACAAGATCTAATACATGTTTTGTCTTAATGGAATGTGTTCTGGAAAATCTACTTCTAGAGTGTTTGCCATAGATGCAAGATTCACAAAGAAATAATTTCATATCTAATGAAAGAGGGAAACATACTCCATCAACTAAATTATTACAATGCATGTAAGAAAGTGAGCTTGTATTTACATTTCCAAATCGACTATGTCACAATATAGCATGATCATTTACATTTACATTTGAAGTACTAGTTAAAGCAATCGAGTTTGATTTTTGTTTGTTTTATTTTTTGTTTGCTTGTTTGAGGTTGGTGTTTGTTTGTTTGTTTTGAGAAGAGATATAGAGTGTGAAAGATAGAAAGAGATAGAGAGAGAGAGAGTGTGTGTGTGGTTTTAAATTTTGCATTGATTCAAAATGGTTTTGAATATGGTTTTGAATGGTCTTGTAATAGACTATTAGTATTATTTAGGATAGTTTGGTAATAATATATTATTAGGTTTGTAATTTGTGAGAGAGAAAGAGAGAGAAGAGGTGGAGTGTAGACGTATGCTTGAAGATATTGAAATATTTTGGAGTCTCTTTTTGAAAAATAAAGTTTTGAGAGAGAGAGAGAGAGAGAGAGAGAGAGAGAGAGAGAGAGAGAGAGAGAGAGAGAGAGAGAGAGAGAGAGAGAGAGAGAGAGAGAGAGAGAGAGAGAGAGAGAGTTATAATATATTGTGATAGTGTTTATAATAGATTGATTTTTGATAGTGTTTATAATAGATTGTTAGAATTATTTAAGATTGTGTGTGTGTGTGTGTTTAACATTTTGCATTGATTTACAATTTAAGATTATAAATAAATACATAGTCTATGGTAGTAATAGATTGTTAGATTTATATTTATTTAGGACTAAGAATGAGAGAGAGAGAGAGAGAGAGAGAGAGAGAGAGAGAGAGAGAGAGGGAGAGAGAGAGAGAGAGAGAGAGAGAGAGAGAGAGAGAGAGAGAGAGAGAGAGAGAGAGAGAGAGAGAGAGAGAAAGGGGGTGGAGAGAAGAGAGAAGAAGTTTGTATGTATTGTGTCTTGCATTTTGAATTTAAGAGAGAGAGAGAGAGAGAGAGAGAGAGAGAGAGAGAGAGAGAGAGAGAGAGAGAGAGAGAGAGAGAGAGAGAGAGAGAGAGAGAGAGAGAGAGAGAGAGAGAGAGAGAGAGAGAAACAGACAGACAGACAGAGTGTGTGTGTGTGTGATTTGATTAAGATTTAGGGTAGTAGATGAATTAATTGTGTGTGTGTGTGTGTGTGTGTGTTTAACATTATGCATTAATTTAAAATTTAAGATGAGAGAGAGAGAGAGAGAGAGAGAGAGAGAGAGAGAGAGAGAGAGAGAGAGAGAGAGAGAGAGAGAGAATGTGTGTGTGTGTGTGTGTGTGTTAATTAAGATTTAGTAGTAGATGACTAAATAGTGTTTGATGGTAATTGTATGTTAATAATGGTTCAATTGTGTAATATAGTGTTATTTTTTAATTGCATGTGCATGTGACAAAAATATTCAAAAAAAAGAGAGCAAGCGTTTAAAGAGCGAGCAATTGCACATTTGCACTTAAGCTTCGAGTGAGTTTACCCGTGAGTTTGTGTTGTTTCAATTTGTTTTATTATAAGAATACGTTATCTAACATAGTAAGAAATTAAATGTAATTCATAATTTTCATTTTGTTCAAAGCAATATCGTATTTTACCGCATACACTAGCAATTAGTTAATATGCAAAGGTGAAATGTAGATAATTAAAATTCCCAATCCTAGGAAGGTGTGTAGCCCTTACTTTTCTCCCATTAAAGGCGAGGTTCTAATCTTTCCAACTTGCATGGAAGAACCTACACGCCACAGGGAGGGAATATGTGGTGACGTTTTGAAATAGGACATAACCGCAAGGTTCGGGTATTATAATTATCACATTCAACTCTATCTATAAAAGTATACAGAAAAAGTATTGCGATGAATATAAAAAAAAAATGAGTGCAAGTGAATTTAAGTATCAATAATCATAAACCATTCTCATCATTTACATCATTTTCGTCATCACACAAGTCTTGACACTCATCTGAATCTAGGTCTAGGTATAATTGTAAATTTTTGGTCGTGTCTCTTTGATGATGTGAGCTGCCCTCATATTCAATCTCCTCTTCTTCTAATTCTATCTCATCCAAACGTGGGGACCTCAATTTACCCCCAGTTTGGTCTTTACGATTGTAGGAATCTCATCATTTCCATTTGTACCTTCTTCTCCCATCATTTCAACATCATTTGGAGTTCGGATGAGTGGTTCAGGTTCACCCAAAATGTTGTCAAAATTGGGTGGTGGTTCATCGTGTGTATCCAATTCAACAATATCTTTTCCTTCAAACACACGTCATTTTCTTGTATTAAGTTGGATCACATACCACCATCTTGGGTCTATTCGATCTGGATGGAATATAATCTGCCAAAGAATTAAAAAAAATAAAGTTAGTCTAATAAAATTGATACATAAATAATTGGATTGTGAATATTAATGACATTGGAATTTTAGAGTCTCACTTGTTCGCAATGTCGTGGCAGTACTAAAGTGTCATGAGAGTCCATCGATATACATTTTGTTGAGTCGATTTGAAAAAACTTTGAGTTATCATTTCTAATCGTGGTGTTGCTTCCACGATAATGACCTTAAACCATTTTACATCAAAAATAAAGTATTTGATGTTAGCCTCGTAATCAACTTCATAAATATGTTGCAATGTGCCGACATAGTCTAGGTCGTCCGAAATGACATTAGGGTCCCTCGCACTAGAACGACTCTCTTGTTGAAAGTTGGCCATTATACCACAATCATATGTATGTCGCTTGTTGTCAACTCTCTCAACACGGTAATGGTGTCCATATGCCCACATGGCAGTGTATGATGTATACTAAAACACAAAAAAAAAAAAAACAAATGTGTGTAACTAGAAATACTACTCATATATTGAGTAGTACAAAAACAAAACTTCACAAAAACCATCCACATCCACAAACAAATTCTCATTCTGATTCGATCACTTCCTCTCCGTTTTTGGATGCTTTTAGCGTCGTATCAAAAATCCATTCACAAGAGCATTTTGAAGGTAAAGGCTCCAAAGGTTCGTCGTTCTCCAACGCTCTCCTTCTTCTTCGATTGATATTTTTTCCTCATTTCAATGTTATGTTTCTTTCCTTTTTGGCTTCTTCATACCTTGAAATCCACTTTTCCATTTGTTCACAATTATATAATATGAATGTGTCAATTTTCTCTTTTAATTGAGGTGAAAGTCTCTATTGCACACCATTTCCTTGTGGTACCTCACCCTTAACACATTCATCTTCTTCTTCACACCACATTTTTAGACTTGCAGGATGCAATTGTGAGATTATTTTGGTGATATAAAACAAAGATTCATGTACAATCCAACTTTCTGCAATGCTACCTTCTGGCCTTGCCTTTTAAGCCCTTCAAAACTTTCATAAAGCGCTCAAGGTAGAACATCTATCTCGTGTGCACAGGTCCTACAATTGATATTTCTTCGACCAAATGCACTAGAAGATGAACTTGTATATCCAAAAAGGAAGTTGAAAAATCTCTTTCCAACAAACATACATTTTGATCATTTGGATTTTCATGAATCCAATTCACTATTTTTTATTTCTTTTGAGGAAATCCACCTACAAGATTGATAGTACATTAGGTTGTTTAACACATAAAAATATTGAAATAACACAAATTTATACAAGTGCTTAAAAAAATATACAAACCTAATCATCAATGACAAATTGTAAAGCGTATTTGGTACGTCATCGTTGAAGATACCTTGAATAGAAAGTGGAATATGAATTGCAACATCTTATGCCAATCATGTGATTTCAATCCACTTAATTTACCATCTTTGGTTAAATGATTTGCATAAAGCATGTGCATAGCCTGTTGGAGTTCTCATTTGTTTTATGACATGTTTAACATATGAGAGTTGTTCTTTTTTAAGAGTCCATGGCACGCTAGGTAGAATCTCATCTCCCTTTGGTGTATTGAATCCAATAGGATCTTTTCACATCGGCCGCTTGTAGGTCTTTACGAACTGCGGAGTTGCCTTTCATGCTAATGATGTGGTTTCATAAGGAGTCATCGACGTTTTTGCGTAGGACCCAATAGATGGTTTATCAATAAATTCCTCCAATAGGATAATTTATGAAAAATAGACAACCATTTCATACCATCAATGGATTCATTCCATGAAGAATTAACGTCGTGATGTTTAAGCCATTCACCATGCCATTCCGCTACTCCCATGCGTGGGAGTGGTAGTGTAGTTAGAGGATTATCTCCTCGCCCTGCAAAAATTTGCCTATTCAACCTTTGAAAAGGATGATCAGGCAGCAAGTATTTGCGATGATTTTCGTACACCATTTTTTTTAACATATTTGTGCTATGTCGATCCTCCAAAAGTGGTCCACAAATATAACATGCGTTGTAACCCAATGTGGTTAAGCCTGCATAGTTCATAAACCAAATTAAACATAAGCTTAGTTAAATATACTCAAACGTTAAACCCTAAACTGTGGATGCTCCAGGATATAGAGGAGTATATGCCTCCTTGCACAATAGAATCTCATCTTCATCCATCTCGAATTGTTCGTGATCTCCGTTTTCATTAGAAGATGCATGCATATCATCATTCTCATTTGTTTCAAAATAAGATTCAAACATGTTGTGCATTGCTTCATCGTGTTGCACCTCATCATCATAATCGTTAGAATCAAGTGATTACTCTTTTTTCCAATTGTGTTTGCCTCTTCAATTTGTTTCATTCTTTGTCTTCTCATATCTATCAAAACTTGACGTTGATTGTAACTAAACACGAATAGATCAACTCCGTGGAATGGCATTCGATGTATTGGCTAAACACATGAAACAAATTCCATAAGTGACTTATATAGATTGACAAAGATTATAATAAAAAACAATCATATAAAGTTAACAAACCTCAACGTCTTCCAAATTTGATGGTTGACCTCCTTTTCATCCAAACTTCCACAAATGATATTCAACAATGCGTCTTTCACGCATCTTTTGTCCATCACACTTGAGGCATGTGCATCATATTTTTGAAAATAATTTTTCTACGAGAAACAAAAATCAAGTACATGTCACTTTAGCACAATAGTTTAACTTATAATAACAAATTTTTTATGAACAAGAAAACATGCATGTTTATTATTTACCCTGTTAACTTGAGTAGTGTCTTCATCGCTAGACTGATCTGAATGTAATTCATCTCGTTGTGATAAGCTGCATATATGCACAAGTACAAAACACAAATAACATAAAATTATTGTATATTGATTCTAATGTTTTGATTTTTAGATAGTACTATTCTTATACGTTGTTGTTGCTTATATGATTCTTTTGTATCTTGGTGCAGGCTCTAAACACATATCTCTCTTCTTTTGTTATCATGGGTATGAAAGTCCCACTCCAATATGCATTAAAGTTCTATAGTCGATTTTCTTTTCTACTTCATTTCAATATATTAGGGTTTACTGTAATGTATTGTATGTTTATGAATGTAGTAATTATGTCGGAGTCAAGCAGTGGTGAAAGCTCGGGAGACTATATTGAAAATTTATATGAATCATTAACTCTTGAGCAAAAAGCAGAACTGCAAAGTATGCTTAGTCGAGATGAGGGTGGTCCCTCACAAGTGGTCGCGGCTCTCGCCCCCACCCAAGAGTGACGTGGATCTTCCAGGTAATATAATTGCCATTAGAAAAGGGAGGGTGGTTTTGGACCAGCTCTATTCTTTATGCCAACACCATTTTGACGACAGATTGTTTAGTAAATGGTCCGAACAACCTGCCGCCGATAAATGACAGGTTATTGGTACCCTTTGTGACGAATTTCAACAAGAAGAGAAATTTGAGGAGAAGGACATTCATAAGCATATGAGCTTATGGATTAGGCATCGTCATAATATGGCATGACGAGCTTATAGGGACTGGCAATCCAAGCCCTCCTGGTGTTCAAGAAATGATTCGAATCGTGTAAAAGTGGATGAACAAACACTAGATAAATACGAGATTCAGAAAGATGTTGCGGTTGCTAGTTTGCATGGGATAGGCAATCCTAGGTTGGGCACGAGCGGAAAGGCGAGATTGCAAGCAAGCATGGTAAAAAAAGTAGAGATATTCGAACTACTAGTGAATCATGTCTTAAAGACAAGATGATTAGAACACCTTTCAGTAAGGAGGTTTATAAAGCAACTAAGGTACTTGAAATTGTGCATTCAGATATTTGTGGACCATTTGGAGTATTGTCGTTGGGTGATGCAAAGTACTTCATAATGTTTATTGATGACTTCAGCAAGTTCGTTGTGGTATACTTTATACGTACTAAATCTGAAGCTTTCAAGAAATTCGTTGAGTATATGAATTGGGCTGAGAAACAGATAGACAATAAGTTGAAGCAGATTCGCACAAATCGTGGGGGTGACTACATTTCCAACGAATTCAAAGCTTACTGTACTGATCGAGGTATTATGCATACGAAGATTGCATCATACACACCTCAAAACAATGGAATAGCTGAACGAAGAAATCGTACACTTATGGAAGCCGCAAGGTGCATGATGGCTCATGCGAAAGCACCAAAACAGTTGTGCACCAATACCTGATGGTAGAAAACCAGTCAAGTGCAAGTGGATCTACAAGATCAAACAGGTTCTAATGGAGAAAACATCAGATACAAAACAAGGTTAGTTGCTAAAGGATTTTCACAGAAGTATGGAATCGACTACATAGATACTTTCTCACCGGTAGTCAAACATACATCAATTTGTTTGTTATTCGCATATGCAGTGGCTCATGATCTAAAAATCCATATTATGGATGCGAAAACTGCTTTTTTGCACGCAGAATTGGAAGAAGACTTATTCATGGACCAACCACTTGATTTTGTAAACCAAGAATATCCAGAATACGGATGTCACATGAATAAAAGCATTTATGGTCTGAGACAAACAGTCAGACAATGGTATAGAAAGAAGGACGAAGCACTACGCTCCTTAGGCTTAAAACCTCTATTTGTTGAGTCAAATGTCTATATCAAACATGTCCAAAATGAAATAATCAATCTAGTTGTCTATGTTGATGACACACTTACCTTCTCAAGAAGAGATAAGTTAATTTCAGATGTCAAAGGAGACATTTCTGAAATATTTGAGATCGCTGACCTAGGAGAAGCCAAAATCTATCTAGGCTTGCAAATCGTGAGAGCTTTGAAGGTGGTAAGTTGTATGTTCACCAACAAAAGTACACTCAGAAGATCATCGAAGACTTCAACATGCTCGAATGCAAAGGTGTGCATACTCCCATGGCACCTGGAACAATACTGAGCAAGGCAGATTGTCCGTAGACTCTCGAGGAAGAGGAACAAATGGCCAAAACACCCTATTGTAGGCTGATTGGATCATTGTCATATCTAGCAGACAACACCATACCTGATATAGCATTTGCAGTATATAGGCTAAGCCAATATAATTAGAACCTAGGATCGTTGCATTGGAAGTTGGCAAAGAGAGTACTACAATATCTCTAAGAAACGAAAGACTATGGATTGTGTTATTCAAAGGAAGCTAGATTTTACATCGAATCTTATAGTGACGCAAGTTGGGCATCCATGAAGGATGATAGCAAAAGTATTTTAGGAGGTTGTACTCTAGCATCTGGTGCAGCCATACTCTGGATAAGCAAGAAGCAAATAGCAGTAGCTCAATCTTCCTGCGAAGCAAGATATGTAGCAGCAGCCAAGATGGCAAACGAGCTGATCTGGATCAAACAGATGTTGGAAAGATTTGATGAATCTATTTTTGAGCCTTATGTCTTGTTAATGGATAACACTTCAACAATCTATCTTACGAAAGATCCTGTATTTCACTAAAAAACGAAGCACATAGCTATCAAATATCATGTGATTCGGGACTTAGTCGAGAAGAAGATACTGAAGACAATCTTCATACCCACAGAGGAAATGGCAGTTGATATCTTTATGAAGCCACTCAATAAAGCTTTGTTCGAGAAGCAACGGGGAAGATTGGGATTAATCCAACTACCCACTTTGAGAGAGAGCTGTAGAACAAGTGATTAGACATATCTTGATTCTACTAACAAAGTGCACAATTTACTTGACAAAGGATGAGAAAGAAATGAATGCGAACTCGAAATATTTTTATTCGTGATCAACCTCAAAGGATTCGTGAAATTTGTCTTGCAGTCAACTTGTAAGATTCGCGAAACAGTTTCTTGTAGAAGCTCGTGGCTTTCTTGTTGAAGCTCGAAAGATTCGCAAACAAAATCTTGTCGCGAAATATTTTGTTTATTGTTCAAACCTCAGATGTCGCAAAATTGTCACAAACAATTCGCGAAATCTTTTCAACTGTTTTGCAATCTCACCTGTCGTGAAACTGTCGTGAAATATTTTGAAATTTCTTCAATCTCAAAGTTGTCGTCTGTCGCAAAAAATTCGCGAAAGACAAAAATGTTGTGAAGAGACAAGTGTCGTGAACAATTCACAAAACACGAAGATGAGATGAAGAGATGGACTGTCGCGAATAATTCGAGAATAGAATTTATTTGATTCTAGAAATAGAGCGTCTATTTGAATATCAACTGTCGTAAACGGTTAGATATCTACTGTTACAGAGTTAAAAGGCCAAAAGACTTGTAAATAAAAGGCCAACAACTTGTCCTGTAACAATATAAATACATGTGCACTACTCGTTGTAACTTACTCAATCAGAAACACGACAACGAGATAAGACAACAAGAGGTGTATATTGATGATTCAAATTTAGAATTATGAAAATCATTTTTGATCAATAGTTTTATTGTCTAAAATTGTCTTTAAGTTGTCTTTTAATCACGCATATAATTTCTACATGCATATTCAATCAGAGTTAATATTGGTCTGTTAGTACATAGATTAGATACAGACCTGATTGAAGACACTGATATTACTTTGATTTATTCAAACTTTCATCGTGTTCTCTATGGAAGAATAATTACTATCTTTTCCACATACAGAAAAATTCTTCTTGAACAATCTTGACTGTTCCTTTGCCTCCAACGCGGATGGTGCTTGAATCTCCAAGGTAGATGAATTGTTGTCTGGTACATGCTTCATATTCAGTAAACCACTCTCTTTAGGGAGTCATGTGTTGGGTTGCGCCACTGTCCAGATACCAGCAGTCGTAATCTTCATTGCTACTTTTGTTGTAAGGCATTAACAATTCTGATGGTTTGTCTTCATCACAATCTGCTCCTTGAATTCTGTCGCATTAATAGAATTCGGTTGTTGGTGTTGCTATTTCTTGGCCTCATTGTAGATGCAAATGCGACACTCTTCGATGGCATAATTTGCCCTCTTACAATATCTGCAAAAGAGCTTCTTGTGCGATGCACTACTCTCTGATTAAGTATGAGGCTTCTGCTGCTACTGCACTTGATTCTTTCCCTTGGAATTGTTTTTCTTCTTGGTGAACAAAGTCAAGAACCTGTCTTTGACGGACAGATCACTGGTCTTTCTCCGCATTTCTTTTTGAAGAAGATGATCGATGACCTTTTGAAGAGTCAGGTCGGCTTGAGTAGAGATCATCACAACAAAGTGCTCGTAGGACTTTGGTAAAGAAAAAAACAAGGTCATGATAGCATCATCATTTTGAATAGCACATCCTACAACAAAAAATTGATCTAACAAAGACTTGAAGCTGTTGATGTGAGAAGTGATGGCTGTAGAATCAGACATTCTTAATGTAAAGGACTTCCTTCTAAGGTGTAGTCATGTGGTCACATCTTGAGTCTCATACAGATTTGATAACAAGTCTAGTGCTTCCTTGGAAAACTTGCAGGTGGTAACATGAGAAATATGGGAGTCGGCCAGATTCAGCTTAATCGACGCTAGGGCCTTTTGATCGTTGACCTTCCAAGCCTTCACTAATTGATTATCATCATCTGATTTCGGTTCAAACCCATCTACAACATCCCAAAGATCTCTATCTATCAACATCATCCAGAGTTTCAATTTTTATATGTAGAAGTTAGAGCCCTTGAACTTGTCAATGATCCTAACTTCATTGGATGAAAAAGATGAGGAGTTACTGGTAAGAGACATACTGACAGTAATAGAAATAGACAATCTCTTGATTTATTTAACTGGGCTTTGATACCAATGTTGGAAAGCCAAACACTAGTAGGATAGAACAAGATGCTTTGATGCCAATGTGAACCGTGGTCTGAACAAATGTAGAGGAGTCAACGACGTCCGTGATCTGTCAGATTGAGTGAACGAGCTAAACAAGCGAAGAGATTGATGTAATGAAATCACGACACACAGACATCCACATAAAACATAGATGATGAAGAACTGTAGACTGTGCAGAAAAGATTGATTTGTTTAAAGACGTTGAAGATGGCCAGGTCTTCAATGCTCTTCAAATAACTTAAACCTAACATTTGAATGTAAAAAGAATAGGATTGGTTACCCTCTATGCTTTGATCCATGGATGAAGATTAGCGAGAAGCCAGATGCATTCGTTCTTCAAATAGTTCGGCCATTTGAGTTCAAGAAGGAAACTGTGAGTTTAATTTCCAACAGTTTCAAAAAATAGTTTGGCATGGATAATCCACACATGGATGTTCCACACGAATATAAATTTTCAAAAATCGACTATGTGTAATGAGTCGCATGGATAGATGTATTTCACTGTCACTGAATCCTAGATTTCATGGCAAATCCAAGCACATAGAAATCCAGTATCATTTCATTTGGGAAAAAGTTTTCTCAGGGCAAGTGATCCTTCAATACCGCTCCACAACAAAAAAATGGTCACAGACATCTTCACCAAAGCGCTTCCCATGATCAAGCATAAGAAGTCCTTCAACATGCTGAACCTGAAGAAGATACCAAGGCACCAACCGTGACCTTAAGGGGGACTGTTGGAAATTAAACCCACAGTTGTCTCCTTGGTGAATGACTAGTTTCTATTTCATGATTCTTCCTGCACGTTTATTGAAAGCAACACTTGCCTTAAACTTCTTCCTTTCAACTATTCTGAAGAAGTTACCTTGTTTTAAGGGCATTGTTGGCTTTTTCGCAAAATCCCGAAGAGAGAGAAAACTCGACAATCATCTATTTTCAACAAGGAACATAGGCACTTCCTAGAATTTGTGAAGTGAGAGAAAGCCATTTCACGTAAAATGCGAAGTGAGAGAATTTTTGACATCCTAGTTCACGTCAACATTCCCTGATTTGTTGACCGTATATACTATGTATAGTTGTCACAAAAGCCAAATACTTCCAAGTACAACGACTTACCTAATTAGGTGACAAACATTTATTGTAATTAATACATAAATAAATTGTATAAATGGATCATCCATGCACACTCTAGATGATGCTTTGTACATGAGATGAATGATTTTGAGCCTCCCAGTTATGTCGTCATTTTAGTTGTAATTGTTATTTTATTGTGCTTTAATGTAATATAGCAGCAGGTAATCTGCTACATCCATGTTAGATCTAACTATTAGTAACTCTCTAGAAGTTCTGATAGATATTTGGTAGCAGATCCATCAGTTTTGGTGAATTTTGCCCTTATTTTGCCATGATTACTAAGATCGAGGTCTCTGATCTGCAAATTGGGGGCCTTATTGGTGTAATCTGATGATATGCTTCCCTCTTGATCCTATCTGGATCTGGATCTCTCTTGGATTTTGTCAGATCCTCTCTAATCTCACCAGATCTGGCTGAATCTTGATGGATTTAGCTTGATATGGCTTGATCTTCTTGGATCTAGTTGTGAAGGCCGAACAGATAAACTTTTCATAACATGCCACCACCAACCTGGATCTGTCTCACTGCGGTAACCAGTACTTGTGCAACCGGCTACCGTTGATGGGTGTGTCGAAAGGTGTCCCATCTAGCTTCTCCAAATTCACGGCTCCATGATTAAGAATTTCTTTGATCCGATAAGGACCTTCGCTTGTTTTATACATTAGGACTAGAACTCTGGAACGAAGATCCTTCTTTTGTAACCAGTCATTATGCCATGCTTTGTGTCTTTCCTTTTCAGTTGCCAGTGCATGTCTAGCTAGTAAGCGTGTTTCACAAAGCTTATGCAGAGCTTCATGGCGTAATTGTAGAGATCTGGATTCATCAAGGCGTTGCATTGTGGCAATCCTTAATGAAGGGACTAAAAAATCTACTGGCATTACAACATCCTGACCATATACCAATTGGAATGGTGTTTGATCAGTGCTTCTCTTATATAATGTCCTGAATGCCCATAGAGCAGCATGCAATTTGTGTTCCCAATCCGATCTGCTAGCTTCAACTATTTTCGTGAGCACGCTACAAAGGATCGTATTGGATAATTCTGCTTGCCCATTACCACAAGGATACGTCTGGTTCTATGGATCACGAAGAATTCCTCCATCAGGACCTTGATGGTCTCATTGATAAAATGACTCTCGCGATTGCTGACTATCTCCACCGGGCACCCAAAGCGCACAATGATATTTTCGTAAAGAAACTTGGTAGTGGTCCTATCATCAGCTACTCTTACTGCCTTGGCTTCGACCCACTTGGTGAGGTAGTCGGTGTCATGACAATACTGCCATAGAATCTGACACAAGATCTGATGATGAATAGTTGACACTTTGTATTTTGGTATAATACAATCAATACATTTACATTGAGTATTTCTCCTCTCTTGTTCAATGAATTTGCAAAGCAATTTTGAACATGTCATGATTTTATGACAATGACGATCTTCTACTCAGCAATCATCCAACTTTCTCTTCCTATATGAACTTGCATGCTTTTCTAAACTTGTTGTATTGTGTGGACTTTGTTATATGTCGAATCTGGACTCTGCAATAGAACCACTAAAACAATTGACAAATGTAGTTTCATTTTTCATTGGTTCCTCCATGTTGTGTATTTCGATGATATGCTGCTCGTGCTTGCCAGTGTGACTTCTCCATCCCTTGTGATGACCATACACTCAAGCTTCCATATGTATTTGCAAAAAATGCTGTATGATCTCTTAGTATGTGCTGCATATGTCAAAATCATAATGTTAGTCTTATGTTTGGATCTAAATATATATGAAAATTTGAAAGCATTTTGAAAATTTTATACTAACCATGTAATGAGTGATGTGATCTTCTCCCCATGCTTTTGATACTACATTAACAAACTTGACACAAGTCCTTTGGACAGTTTTCTTATCAATATCAGAGTATTTTTTTTCTTTCTTAAAATAGCAACTATACTATCAAGCTTTTTCCATACATCAACTTTTAGTACTTTGGTTTTGCCATCTTTCTCGAAGTCCTGAGTGGCAGCAATAATATCTGTCCAGACTGAGTATTGAATATTAGAAGCCTTACCATTATGATTTGATAGGAAACGACGTGCTTTTGCTCCTCCTATGCTTGGCTTAGTTGGCATGTTCCCATTCTTTCCTGAAAGCTTTTCATCTTTTTGAATTTTGACATGTCCTTTATGGAGTCCTGCTTTGATAAAACATCTTCTAATCAAGAGATAGCTTCCTTTGCTAATGATGCTGGCTTAGTATTCCAAGGAAAAACTATATGAAGATAAATGATCTTTTCTATTAATCTAACTTCTGCATGAAGAGTGCAAACATGTACATTTTTTAAGGGGATAGGCAGCACAGGCTTCCAATTTGGATCTGCATTCTCTAGTAATTCATGTACTCCTAGTTACATCTTTTGCCATTTTCAAGCAGTACAAACAAGGGTGTTTTGATGGAGCACATTGAGAGACATTATACATACATTTCAATGTTTTCAAATCACTTGCTAAGTGCCATTCAACATTGAAGTCTCCAACTCCTGGAACATTGAGAAGTCCTCCATCCATATGGTCCTTGATGATCCTAGGATAAGATGTCCTTGAGAATATCTATGATAATATATCATCATCCTCTTTCAGCACATGTCCAAAGAATTAATCAGACTTAGTTTACAATGTACTAATACTATTCAATGAATGTAATGTAATAATGAGGCTAGTTACCTGAAACGCTGCCAACCACCATATATCATTTTCTAACTGGACACTGAATCTGAAATCTTCTTGGTTCTCTGTTTGTCATAGAGCACCATTCATGAGAGTTATACTAACCCTCTCCATCTTCTGCCCTTTCACAATTTCTGACTCATCTAACTTAAGTACTATGATTATTTTGCCATTCACTTTTCATAGGTTATATCATAGAATGTGACGATGTATCTCAGCAAGTAATTTAGATCAACAAATAAATTGTTTGATGAATTATAGAATATCGATCTTCCATCAGTTTCATACACCTCCTCAATATGAAATGGAGTTCCAGTGATCTTATGCATACCTATGTTTAATGTATCCCTCTCTTTCTTCAAGTGATATGTCCTAGGGATTGGGACTTTTCTAATTTGAACTTGCTTAAAAGCTTCTCTAGTTAGTTTAAATATTGTTGCATATGCTTCCCTGCTAATACCTGCAAAATCGCAAGCACCCTGAACTATAGTCTTATCTAAATTTTTTTGAATGTCCACCATCAAAGACTCTGCTATTTTACACTTTACATTTGAAATCCTATTGTTCATCATGATACGCTCAGTGGATTTGCAAGTCAATATTGTGCCCAATGACATTCCTAGTGAAGCATTGTCTTTAATATTCCGAGGAGCTACTAATGCAGATCTGCAAAAAAAAAAATAGTTAACAGAATATCACCATAGCTGAAATTAAATCCAAATGTCATTGAAAAACTTACAAAAATCAGAATATGCTTATTTGAATGCACGGATCCTTCTATTTTGATAACCTCCATTTGAAAGCGTTTGAATATCCTTGAAACTTTGTCGCTTTCGCTTTTTTACTTTCAGCCTTCTTCTTTGCCAAATCGACATCCTTCAATAATTGTAAGTTTTCAATACGAATAGACTGTAAGACTGATTACATTTGCTCTAGTTCTGATTTGATATTGATTGTTATCTTCTATAATGATTCATTGTTTTTTTTAAGTTTTTTATTTTCTTCTAACGTCTTTTGGAGATGACAATCTCTATTCTAACAATAAGAGGATATCCGAATTAACTCACCTTATAAAAAGTGAACTTTATTCATATAAAGTTCTTTTCCATGGTTCTGCAATCTTTTCACAATATCCTAGTAATCCACTATGTCCATTGCATATCCATGTAACTAGATGAGTTATTGAAGAGGATGTGGGATGTGTCAAAGTTCTTGGATCTTGTGGATATAATGTTCCATCTATCCACAAATCCAAGTTTTTTTTTTCCTTCTGCCCTGTAACGAGAACGATCCTCAGCAGATATTTGAATTCCTTTGCCTCCTTTTCTCTGCAAAGGTGCCAAATCAATAGGGATATCCACATGTAGATGATACAATGTCATCATTAAAAAAATAATAGAGTAATCAGTTGCATCAAAGTACTATGACCATATTCTATGAAGCAAAACAAAATACTCATCTTTGATTATATTATATACTATGTATGATCAATCCAATCTCCATGCTTGTATGCTTGATTCAAATTTGGAAATGCCACTCATTTTTTCATTCCAATAGGTAGTTAATCTAGACTTGCCTAGTATAACTTATAATGCTGGATACCCTATCCATCTATCTAATCTATCTAACTATCTAAGCAAGGAGGTAACCTAATCTATGGGTTACGATCGGGTATTCTACAACTATCTAGTCCTAAATCTATCCCAACTAGATCTAAATGGTCTAACTAGTCTAAGATCTAATTGACTAAGTACTTATATCTAATTGGTCTAACTTAGATTAATCCGAGCTATTGGGTCTGGATCACCTAATCTGAATGCTATTTTCCTAGGCTTACATTAGCTAACTAGGCCTATCTAACTGATCTATCTAAATTAAGACTAACTAGCTTATGACTAATCTACCTAGCTAAGTAGATCTAATCTAACCTAGTTATCCTATTGTAAGGATCATCTATTCTATAATTGGGTCACCTAGGATCTATCTAAACTTCAATCAACAACTAACTATCCTACTCAGCTATCTACTCTGATCGACAACTATCTACATATCTACCTAGACAGGCTGGACAAGGTTAATTAACTACACCTACCTAAACTATCTAACGGGGTGTTGATGGCTCATCATGAGCAAATGAGGACGACGAGGATGGCGCTTCAGACACATCCCTAAGTTGTGGGTAGTAGCGACGCAACCTGTTGCCGTTAATGGGTGTATCGAACAATTTGCCTTGTAGGTCAGCGAGAATGACTGCGCCATTAGGTTGGATCTCTACTACCGATAATAGTTTCAATGCCCCATAAAGATGTATACTTCAAGTACAGTCCTTGGTTTTGATAAAGCAAGTATTGTGCGAATCTTGTCGACGTTAGTAGCGATACCATGTCTCAAAACGACGTGGCCTAGCACTATGCCGTGTGTGACTAGAAATTGGCATTTGGTCGGGTCTAAGTGTTGGGCTCTATAGGAGTGGAGTGTGCTGGGAGCATTGCACTATCCAAATGGAATCACTCTATAGGCATATGTTCTCCACTCAATGGAGAATGC
This sequence comes from Diphasiastrum complanatum, assembly GCA_029204225.1. NCBI lineage: Eukaryota > Viridiplantae > Streptophyta > Lycopodiopsida > Lycopodiales > Lycopodiaceae > Diphasiastrum > Diphasiastrum complanatum. The sequence goes on from CM055099.1 coordinate 30,670,493, forward strand.
AGTTTTGTGTTAATCTTCTAGGGCTATCTGCACCTAGTTATAGCCATTAAACCCATCTAAAAAACTATAGACTTTTGCTCCGACTATTCTCTTTAACACATTTTCCGTGAAAGGTAGGAAAAAATAGTCCTTGTTGGTCGAGAGTTGAGGTTTTTGTAGTCCACACAGATTCTAAGTTTTCTGTTTTTCTTAGGTACTACCACGATAGGCGATACCCAGTCCGTGTATTCCATTTCGTAGATGAATCCTACATCGAGAAGCTTTTTCAATTCTTCTTGATTTAGCTGGATGTAGTGCAGATTAGACCTGTACGACCTACTAACGACGATTTTTGCTCCATCAACTAGTGGAATGGTGTGAACCACTACATCTGGCAATATGCCCTTCAGCTCAACGTAAGTCCAAGCAAGATAGTCGCGATATTTGCAAAGAAGGGCCTTAAGATCCTCAAGTTCTTCTCCTTCTACGTCTTCTCCAACAAATACCATACAACTTTCTTCTCCCTTCTCAGCTAGATCTATCTCTTTTGTACGGGCTGGACCTTCGTAAATGTTGGCTCCTTGGGAGGTGTCTTCTACTGGCTCTCTCTTAGCTCTGGGCTTGGCTACTACAATTTCATCTATTACAAATGAAGTCAGGAAGTCCTTCTAATCCAAAGGTAGTGTCTCCAAAGGTCCTCCAAGTAACCTGCAAGCTCCAAGATGCTTTCCAACTCCAAGCTAGGATGTCTCCACCCACAAGTAAGGATCTTGAAGCCTCCATGGATCTCTCCTCCACCTGTGTCCCTAATCTTAATCACAAAGGTAGATAACAAGTGGCCTCAAGTATTCACCACCAAACCGTAGCTAGCTAGCACATGCAATCCTGCAACTTGGCTAATCTAGCACCCCCTTGATAACCAATAACTAATCACAAACATACAACCACAAACCATAGCATACTCAAGATCCAAACCCTACTTATGTCTCATACCATAAGCAAGATCGAAACTCTAAGCATACTACACACAAGCAAACACTCTATACACTAGTACCCACACTAGGGCATAAGCATAACAAAGAAGAGAGATCTCTCTCCTCCACCCAATGGGTGCCCTACTCCCCTCATATAGATGACAATTGGCACCCTCCAATACACTATGGAGTTCCATGCACAACCAATGAGAAAGAGAGAGGCCGCTAGGGGAGTTAAAGGTCCTTCATAGGCTTATGGAAGGTCAAGAGACTTCTTCCATAACCTAGGACTCTTTGAATGCCTTTCTTGTGGGAGCTGGGAACTCAATGGACACCTTAGAAAGACGCCCTCCTACTAGGTCCCATTGCCCAAGTTGTGCTTGTATACTTTGGTCCAAGACCAATAAAGTGATATGGTTCAAGGTTGAGACCCAAGGTTTAGAAAAATAGCCAATACACCCATGGTAATGACTTTCTGACACCTCACTAGGTTCTATACCTCTGACCAAGGCATAGACACCTACTTGCCCTTATCTATGGAAACCAGTACCTTAATCTAAAGGCACATATCCTTAATCCTAAGGGTATCCCTTATCCAAGGGTAACTTCATATCTCCGACAGTCACTTGTCTACTCTTATCCAAAGGCACCTACCCTTCCTAAGGGTATCCCTTATTCAAGGATATCTTGCCATTTACCTCCCAATACTAAATGGATTTGTAGGGGTTACTAAAGTACTGCTAGTTACATAGGTATGTAGCATTCCTTCCCCCTAAAATTAAACTTCTCCTTGTAGGGAAAAATTTGAAAAACTCTTCTGGAGATCAGCCGCGGGAATCCTCTTCTTCTGATCTGCCCCTCCACCTTACAAATTTTTTTTGAAACACTCTATTCCTTAGAGTTTTCTGCCGGTCGGCTATTAACAATTGCCTCGGATTCAGGTGGTCCACTCACAGACTCATCACAAAGAAGCTCCACTAGAACTTCCACAGGGACTAGGGTTTCCCCAACCCCCAACGAGGGTTTCAACTTACTAACGTGGAAAATATGATGATTTTCAACGTTAGCTGGAAGGTCTAGTTTGTATGCGACCTTGTTTATCACTTGGATAACCTTAAAAGGACCGCAATACCTAGGCGCCAACTTTGCACACTTACCAGTTTTCAAGCTCCTAGAGTGACTAGGGACCCTCAAAAACACCCAGTCGTTGACCATGAATACCTTGTGCTTCAGAGATAGATCAGCATAGTGCCTTGCCCTATCTTAGGAACTTCTTATGCTATCTTTAACCAACTGTAACATTTCTTGCATATCCGCAAGGAAATGCTGTGACTTGCACCCTAAGATTCTTCATGCCAACACTAATCGGTGATTGAGGTTGATAACCATACATAAGCATGAAAGGACTGAATCCGGTCATTGAATGTTTTGCACTATTATATGCAAATTCCACCAGTGGAAGGTAATTTTTCCAATCAGACTGCCGATGGCCCACATATGCTTGGAGCATATCCTCCATCGTCTGATTGGTCCTTTTCATTTGGCCGTCTGATTCCAGATGATCTATTGAACTCATACTTAAAGTTGTTTCCAACTTTTCAAACACTGTTTGCCAAAAATTCCCAATGAATTTTGGGTCATGGTCATTGACAATATCGCAAGGTAGCCCGTATAGTTGCAAAAGCTTCTCAACAAAAAGTTGAGCTAGTTCTGAAACTTTAACAGTAGTTTTTGTTGGGATAAATTGAACAAACTTTGTAAGTCTGTCAACAATGACCCAAATCGAATCATGGCCCTTCCCTGTACGTGGAAGCCCGACCACAAAATCCATAGATATACTTTTCCTCTTTCTGGTAGGCATATCTAAAGGATGTAATAGGCCACTAGCTTTTAGCCTCTTTGCTTTATTTAACTGGCACTTAGCACATTTAAGTACATAGGCCTTTGTTTGACTTTTCATCTTAGGCCACCAAAATTGTCGTCGAACTAAGTCAAGTGTTCTTTGTATACGTGGATGTCCTGCGCATGGACTATCATGACACTCATGCAAGATTTGGGCCCGTACTGTGACATTCTCCGGTACACACATCTTACCTTTACAAAACAAAATCATGTTTAAAAAAAAAATCCATTTCCGTCTTTCCCTGATTTGAGGAATTTTGCATACCTAAATCGACCCTAGAAAGTACTTGTTGCCAATACTTTCCGAAAAAAGGATCGGACTCATATAGTCCTTGGAGAGATTGAAACAACCTCGGTTCTATAATAGCAAAGCATAACTGATTAATTACTGGTAAACGACTCAAAGCATCTGCTAGAATATTTTGACTTCCTTTACAATAACGTATAGAAAAGTCAAAGATTTGCATCAGCTCAGTCCAACTAGCTTGTCTCCCCTTTAAATCTGTAGCATCACAGAAATATCGAAGAGTCAGATGATCCATCAAAACCTCAAATCTGGCTCCATACAAATAATGTCGTCAAATTTTAGACATGAACAATTGCAAATAGATCCTTCTCATAGGTACAATACCTAGATTGAGCAAGATTGAGTTTCTTGCTTTCATAAGCAACAGGATGTCCCTCCTGCATGAAAACAGCTCCAATAACATATTCACTGGCATTAGTCCTAACCAGAAAAGCCTTATTAGAATTGCCAATGACTAGTATTGGTGCTGAAGTAACACTTTTCTTAAGCAACTCAAAACAATTATTCATAACCTCCGTCCACTTCACCTTAGCCCTTTGACTTAGCTTCTTATAGCCTTTCAAGGCTTGGGTAAGAGGAAATGCCAATCGAGCAAATTGGGGTATATGCCGATGGAAAAATCCTACAAACCCCAAGAAAGACTTGATTTCCCGAACTGTGGAAAGAATAGGCCAATCAATCTCGATCTCCACACCTCGTTCGGAAATCTTATGCCCAATACCTAAGGTAGAAGCTGGTTTTTTGATGCAATGTTGGATTATTCTCCTTCTTACTGCTCAAATAGTTGGTTATAATCTTCATCTGTTGTTTATCCAGTTCTGTGGATTTTCTCGTGTCTTTACACAGTTCGCAGTTTTACAAGTGTTTTTACACAGTCTGCAAAATTACACGGAGTATTACCACAGTGTCGCATTTTTCGCTTGTCAGGAATCTTGTGGAAAAATGTAGTCTCCTTTTTCGCATTTTTCGCCTGTCAGGATTTGCGAGCAAATATGCAGAGTCGCATTTTTCGCTTTTTCCGAAGTGTCTCAAATGTTAAGGAATTGACTCTGGCAATGTGTGGGACAATCCTAAATCAGTTTTAAAGGCACTGTCATTTTTCACAAAATCCCGACACTATTGTCTTTTTCGCGACAGTGTCGCCTGTGGCTGTTTTAGTTCATTTCTGTAGAAGTGACAGTTTGGTTCATTTATGCAGACAGACGCTTTACGACCAATTTCCACTGCTTATCAGTTATGAGATGTTGATTGTGAATGTTGCGAATACTGTTTTTGGATATTGATTGTGAATTTTGATCGTGAATACTCTTGAATACTGAAATACTTTAGATAGTATTTGTGACTATTGTGGGCACATCTAAATATAGATTAGGAATGCTAAAATGTGATTATTTGAAGTAAAGATTGTGCTTGTTCATTGTGATTACTTGTGCTAAAATTGTTTTGTAGATAAATTGGATGAAGACAATGATTTGGCAAGTGGCAACAAGAAAATTTTGAATACCGAAATCAATAAGAACTTAAAAAGGTCTTCTTCCTCGCCAAGTTTAAAGCCAAAGAATAAGTTTTCCAAAAAGGTGCGATGAAAGTACAAATTAAGAGTGGTACAATCTAAAGCCTCCCACCAAACAATTGATAATAGTCGAGATAAAAGAAAATCAACTAGTCCAACGCATTCACTTTGAGATCAAGCAATTCAAGTATATGACATGCGTCCCAATACTAGACGTGGTTTATTTGTAGGCCAAACTTGGGCAAAGTATGGCAATTGGAACAATACAACTATGTATGGAAAATATTTGAGATTTGATTTGATTGACGCAAGCGGCGATGACACAATTACACTCTCTATTGACAAAATTATCTTCACAAATATACAGGCTTGCAAATTTTTGATTGTTTCAATTAGAGATTTTTTGGTGGTTGACAAAAATTTGAAAGGTGAAGGAGGAAGTTAAAATTACACTCTCATTTTGCAACCATCTACAATGATTACAAAACCACCACAATTCAACATTTGTTTAGAATTCTTTTTTGAGATTTCTTCATAAGTTCTATGAAAATTGGAAAAAATGATACATCAAAATCTTTTGGTTCCTATGATATGTAGCTAGTGTCAATGTGTTTTATGATTGTAGCTATCGAAACTTGACCGATTGCAAGGAAAATAACCGGTTGCTCTTGAGGAGCCAAGAAAAATTGCAGGTCCATTATGGAGAGTGCAGGAGTTCGGAGGGTGGAAATTTTCAAAACTGATTGGTTTCGCAACTTGGGGGTAAGTAGCCGAGTACAAAAGAAAAGTGCGTGAGCACTGATTTTGTTCGGTTGGCAAAAAAGTTTTTAGCAACCAATGGGCCCAACTTCCAAGCAAAGAGTTAGAGAACATTCTCAAATGGAATCCAAGAAGAGGCCAAAGATTCGTGTGGCCAGAATTTTTATACGGTGTGGATTCGAGGATTCATAAATCGACAGCTTAAGCTGACTCAGCTTTGGATAAGCTTCAATGTTCCAGCACATACCGTACACGCGACAAATTAAGTAAGCGTCATCGTGCGTATTGATACTTGTACGGACTTGAGAGCAGTGTGGCCGTTGGATCTTGGCCTACCAGTTCCTGTGAACCGTCCATTCTGCCCTGAAGGTAAAGAGAGAAGATATTTGTGCTCGGCGACGTGAATAAAGAGCTTGTACAATACTCTGAATTGTTGAATGCTCTCCTAACTCTCGATTTAGGACTTTGATTGCGTTTCTCTTCTGGAAGAAAGAAGCAGCGAGGTATCGATCGATTGATCCAGTGCAATTGAGGTATAGGAGTGCAGATGGGGCTGTTGGACAAGCTCTGGGATGACGTTGTTGCAGGCCCCCAGCCCGAGAAGGGACTTGGAAGACTTAGGAAAGAAAAATTGAGCGTAAATGTTGATGCTGCTGCTGCTGCTACTGGTGCGTGTGTGCTCTTTTGCTTCACCATTTGATGTTGGGTCATACCCACGATGTCGTAGATCATGGAATTTGGATCATTTTAAGTCTTTGCTCCTCAGATTGACTGTAAATGTGGATACTGATGCTTGTGCTTGCTCTTATGCCGTGTCGGCTGTTGTTGGATCGTACAGAATGTCGTAGGTGGTGGATTTATAGCTCATACGACCGTACAGATGATGTCTTTGATAATGGGTTTTAGATCGTATAAGTCCTTTGCTCGTCCACATACAGAATGTGTTAGATTAAGAATTTTAGCTCGTTTTATTTTTTGCTTGGTGGACCATTCACTTGATGCCTTCTTATATTCTCTGCTTGTTGGACCATACACAAAATGGACTTATGTTCCTGCTTGTTGACCATACACAAAATGTCTTAAATCGTGAGTTTTTAAGCTCATTTGTTTTTTTGCTCCTCACTTCCAGACTCCAGTGTAGTATGCATGGTTGTGTTCTTTGCAAGGTTCTGAAGTAAGGCGTGCTAAGTCTTGGAATAGTTGTGAGTATGTTTCTAGACATCAGTGACTGTTTATTTAGTTTCTGTATGCTATCCTGAAACTGCCGGTGGTTGCGCAGATGAAAACAGAAGGAGAATGCTTGATCGAAAGAACAGCTTAGACTTTCAGTATTCTCAAGACGACGCCCGAAGAATTGCTCAAAGTATAGCAATAGCAAAGCCTCCCGTGAATCGGTCGATATCTTTTGGGGGGCGGAACGATTCGCTGCCATCTACTCCTAGCTCCAGCGTCCCAGCTTCGCCTTCTTCGGCCTCTCCCAGTTCGTGACTCACTTGCTTTCTACGCCAATACTTAGCATTGCACCCGTGGGTCGTGATCGATGACTAATTTTTGATACTAACCGTTTGTTTTCATTTCCTGCTCTTGCACCAGTGACTGTTGGTGCATGTAACAAATAAAATGTTTTGATTTACACGGGCGACACATGTTGAACTGTGACAGATTTCAGGGAGAAAGATAATGTTTGGAGAAGCGTTTTTCATCCTGGCAGCAACAAAGCTATGGATCGGGTGGGGTCCAATAAGTTCGACAAAGCACTTCCAAACTCTCCTACTGTCTACGACTGGTAAGATCGAACACACGGTACACCCTTATTTCTTTATAGGGAGCTCTCTTTTTACGGAATCCTACTCAGTAGAATGAGTACCTCGTAAATGATGTATGCATTGCAGGATAGCGATCAGTGTTTTGGACAGCTGAGGAGGAGAGGAGCTCCTCCTTGGCCGATGATTATAGTATACATTGTGTGATGATGATGATGTTGGATGAGAGTCAGTCGATGATAGATCAGTAAGCTGTCTAAACTGCTTGATGCAGGCTTTACAGCGGTGATACGAAGTCCGAGTGGCGCTAAGACGTTTTCAAGGAAGAAAGGCATGCGTGACGTGAAAAGTAGTTGCTTGATCAAAGTCACATCTTAGGATGTAGATGAATGAGTCGAAAGACATCCCAGCTGCAACTTTCTGCAGGGGCTGTTTGTTGTATATATGTTTCACAAGATAAAGAGTACTCCTTGCATCTACTGTAAAATACACTGATTGGGAACTGCAATGAAGATTAACGCTGCAGCCTTCGTGAGTAATGTGTGAGGTTATACAGGTATGGATATCCAGGTATGGAGTGGTGTCATACAAATTGTAGTGTATTATACTGTGGCCTAGTAATCCTAGGAGAGAGAAAAGGAGGAAAGTACTTTTTGGAGATGGAAAGAGCCTCAGAAGGAGAGTATTTTGGTAGCTTGGAGTCAGAAAAGTATTTTCTTGTTGCTTAAGCGTAGTCATAAGTCATGAACTATTGTATGAACTATGTAGTGAGCTATGGCTGTTTGCTTATAGTCTAGCTGCACTGAATGCATTGTGTAATATCTGATATTGTCTATGTAATGGTATCTTTATAGTCCACATCTGGCTACAACATAAATATAATGTGGGCCAGCTCGCACATACCAAGTGCTAATGACAATATATAAAAGCTACATTTGTAAATATTTAAATATGGGGGTTGAATTTTTTTGTTGCAAGTAAGTGTGTGGCTTGCGGATTTAAACATTTAAACATGCAGTAGTAAGTTTTGACATAATGCATATTAGTGGTAACTTGTAAGAGAGACACTTGATGCTAAGCTCAAAGTGCTTGAGTTTTGTGTATATATCTAATATACCAATTTGACAAGACATCGAGCTTGATATAACCTTTGGTGTGTTTTGAAGATTGAAAAGAGTTAAGTTTTTTTTTTGGCATCAATATGCATCATATTCTATTATTGACAATATGTACAACCTTCCACAGGCCACAAGTAGTACACAAGAGTGGGGTAGGAAAAAGAAAAAGTAGTACAAAAGAGAGTTGCTAGAGAAAATCAGCAAATTATAGGAATGGAATCGAAAAGGTTTCTGAAAAACATGCATCATAAAATATTTGACAGTTTTTTATACAGGCATATATATATTTTTATAAGGCAAAGCTTTCAAAAAAATCAAGTTATATATAATGCAAGATTTTTGTGGATAATTCAAAATAAGGTTTCTCAAGCATTGCAAAAGAGGGTTAAGATCAAGATAAATCATAAAATCCTAAGCGAAAAGTATTTGCATTAATTTGTGAGTCGACACCTATGCACCATATACCCAATTGGTCAAAAGAGTTGCATCATACTTATCTTGATAGAGATACTAGTTGAATGGTATTGGCAATTGTTCTAAGTAGCAAACATTTGGTGGTAACCAACCTAAATTTAATGCCCAATGTGTTTACTTTTTGTAACAAATGGACATAGTGAACTCATCAAAATCACTTAGGAGAATGGCATCGATTGACTATCTTAGAAAGCAAGTGAATAAGTGAGTAGCAACAATAAAATAAATAACCTATGCTAATAGTAGTTGATGTTGATGTTGATATAGACATGGAATAAAAGTAGAAATAAATACACAATTTTTTCATGTTTATCTTTTGTTTTGAAAAGTTAGACATGGAATAAAAGTAGATATAAATACACAATTTCTTCATGTTTATCTTTTGTTTTGAAAAGTTAAATAAGAAGTGCAAAATAATAGCAAAAAATGTAGTGACAAAAGCTTGTGTAAATTTTTCTATTTTATTCAACAAATACCTTGTCGGCTTGAATCCATTATTATCAAATTCCACTATTCAAATAACATATCATGTGAGCTTGGTTGGAATTTGTGAAAGTTTGTAGTTTGTCGGTTTTCAACGAGTTGAATTTTGATGTCCATGAAACCTTTTCCAAAATAACTTTTTGATGGTAAACAAAAAGTGGCAGAAAGGAAATAATGTAGTGCACAATAAAATTCAATGGAATTTAAATTTGTCAGATTTTGACATGTAGATGTTTCTTAAAAATTTGAATACGTGCCAAAACATTTGATATGTTGCGTCTTAAAGCCCGTTGGATTCTGACATCCACATAAAATATCCATGACAAAAAAAAACAAAACTGATAAGACATTTAGTACTTTCAGAAACATTGGATTTTGACGTTTCCTTCAGAGTTTGAATTCGTGTGAGCTTCTTTCTCTTTTGTCTTGCAAATTTTTTGAGAACGATTTTGTTGTTGGCTTGTTGCTATTGAAGATGTTAGTAATGATTGTTTATCGATTTTTGTGAATTTTTTTGTTCTCTTTTTGGCCCTGCTTACAGGCAGGGGCACATAGTAGACACTATAAAAAATTGACATGCTTTTGTTCAAAATAATTACTTGGAATTTTTTTTTATTTAGTTTTTTTCATATTTATACTAATTTCTGAAGTTGCCACGTATTTAACAAATACCTAATTAAAACGTAAACATAGTTTTAATGAATTAACAAGATAAATTAGTTTCAGGGATAAATGTCTATAAGGTGACTCTGTCCGTGGTAGGCGCGTGGATTTTCTCCTGCATTCATTGTTGTGTGGTGCACGTGGATTTTCTCGTGCATTCTTGTTCATGTGCCGCGTGGATTCTTGCATGCATGTGTTTGTGTTCTCTGCCTAGAATCATCATGAATTGCTTGATCTCAAAGTGAATGTGTTGGACTAGTTGATTTTCTTTTATCTCGACTATTATCAATTGCTTGGTGGGAGGCTTTAGATTGTACCACTCTTAATTTGTTATTTTCAACGCACCTTTTTGGAAAACTTATTCTTTGGCTTTAAACTTGTCGAGGAAGAAGACCTTTTTAAGTTCTTAATTGATTGTGGTATTCAAAATTTTCTTGTTGCCACTTGCCAAATCACTGTCTTCATCCAATTTATCTACGAAACAATTTTAGCACAAGTAATCAAAATGAACAAGCACAATCTTTACTTCAAATAATCACATTTTAGCATTCCTAATCTATATTTAGATGTGCCCACAATAGTCACAGATACTATCTAAAGTATTTTTGTATTCAAGAGTATTCACGATCAAAAATCACAATCAGTATCCGCAATCAGTATTCGGAATATTCACAATCAACATCTCATAACTGATAAGCAGTGGAAATTGGTCGTAAAGCGTCTGTCTGCATAAATGAACCAAACTGTCACTTCTACAGAAATGAACTAAAACAGCCATAGGCGACATTGTCATGAAAAAGACGATAGTGTTTGGATTTTGTGAAAAATGACAGTGCCTTTAAAACTGATTTATGATTGTCCCACACATTGCCAGAGTCAATTTCTTAACATTTGAGACACTTTGGAGAAAGCGAAAAATGTGACTCTGCATATTTGCTCGCAAATCCTGACAAGCGAAAAATGCAAAAAAGGAGACTGCATTTTTTCGCAAGATTCCTGACAAGCAAAAAATGCGACACTGTGGTAATACTCCGTGTAATTCTGCAGACTGTGTAAAAACACTTGTAAAACTGCAAACTGTGTAAAGACACGAGAAAATCCACAGAACTGGATAAACAACAGATGAAGATTATAACCGATTATTTGATCAATAAGAAAGAGAATAATCCAACATTGCATAAAAAGACCAGCTTCTACCTCAGGTATTGGGGCATAAGATTTTCGAACGAGGTGTGGAGATCGCGATTGATTGGCCTATTCTTCCCACAGTTCGGGAAATCAAGTCTTTATTGGGGTTTGTAGGATTTTTCTGTTGGCATATACCTCAATTTGCTCGATTGGCATTTCCTCTTACCCAAGCCTTGAAAGGCTATAAGAAGCTAAGTCAAAGGGCTAAGGTGTAGTGGACGGAGGTTTCAATAATTGTTTTGAGTTGCTTAAGAAAAGTGTTACTTCAGCACCAATACTAATCATTGGCGATTCTAATAAGGCTTTTCTGGTTAGGACTGATGCCAGTGAATATGCTATTGGAGCTGTTTTCATGCAGGACGAACATCCTGTTGCTTATGAAAGCAAGAAACTCAATCTTGCTCAATCTAGGTATTGTACCTATGAGAAGGATCTATTTGCAATTGTTCATGTCTAAAATTACGACATTATTCGTATGGAGCCAGATTTGAGGTTTTGATGGATCATTTGACTCTTCGATATTTCTGTGATGCTACAGATTTAAAGAGGAGGCAAGCTAGTGGGGTTGAGTTGATGCAAATCTTTGACTTTTCTATACGTTATTGTAAAGGAAGTCAAAATATTCTAGCAGATGCTTTGAGTCGTTTACCGGTTATTAATCGGTTATGATTTGCTATTATAGAACCGGGGTTGTTTCAGTCTCTCCAAGGACTATATGAGTCCGATCCTATTTTCGGAAAGTATTGGCAACAAGTATTTTCTGGGGTCGATTTAGGTATGCAAGATTCCTCGAATCAGGGAAAGATTGAAATGGATTTTTTTTTGAAACATGATTTTGTTTCGTAAAGGTAAGATGTGTGTACCGGAGAATGTCACAGTATGGGCCCAAATCTTGCATGAGTGTCATAATAGTTCATGCGCAGGACATCCGGGTATACAAAGAACACTTGACTTAGTTCGAAGACAATTTTGGTGGCCTAGGATGAAAAGTCAAACAGAGGCCTAAGTACTTAAATGTGCTAGCTGCCAGTTAAATAAAGCAGAGAGGCTAAAAGCTAGTGGCCTATTACATCCTTTAGATATGCCTACCAGAAAGTGGAAAAGTATATCTATGGATTTTGTGGTCGGGCTTCCACGTACAGGGAAGGGCCACGATTCGGTTTGGGTCATTGTTGACAGACTTACGAAGTTTGTTCAATTTATCCCAACAAAAACTACTGTAAAGTTTCAGAACTAGCTCGACTTTTTGTTGAGAAGCTTTTGCAACTGTACAGGCTACCTTGCAATATTGTCAGTGACCATGACCGTGACCCAAAATTCACTGGGAATTTCTGGCAAACAGTGTTTGAAAAGTTGGAAACAACTTTAAGTATGAGTTCTACAGATCATCCAAAATCAAACAACCAAATAAAAAGGACCAATCAGACGATGGAGGATATGTTGCGAACTATGTGGGCCATCGGCAGTCTGATTGAAAAAATTACCTTCCACTAGTGGAATTTGCATATAATAGTGCAAAACATTCATCAATCGGATTCAGTCCTTTCATGCTAATGTATGGTTATGAACCTCAATCACCGATTAGTGTTGGCATGAAGAATCTTAGGGTGCAAGCCGCAGCTAATTTCCTTGCGGATATGCAAAAAATGTTACCGTTGGCTAAAGATAGCATAAGAAGTGCCTAAGATAGGGCAAGGCACTATGCTGATCTATCTTCGAAGCACAAGCTATTCATGGTCAATGACTGGGTGTTTTTGAGGGTCCCTAGTCACTCTAGGAGCTTGAAAACTGGTAAGTGTGCAAAGTTGTTGCCTAGGTATTGTGATCCTTTTAAGGTTATCCAAGTGATAAACAAGATCACATACAAACTAGACCTTCTAGCTAACGTTGAAAATTATCATATTTTCCATGTTAGTAAGTTGAAACCCTCGTTGGAGGTTGGGAAAACCCTAGTCCCTGGGGAAGATCTAGTGGAGCTTCTTCGTGATGAGCTGCGAGTGGACCACCTGAACCCGATGCAATTGTTAATAGCCGACCGACAGAAAACTCTAAGGAATAGAGTGTTTCGGGAATTTTTTGTAAGGTGGAGGGGCAAATCAGAAGAAGAGAATACCTGGGAAAAGGCGGTTGATCTCCAGAAGAGTTTTTCAAATTTTTCCCTACAAGGAGAAGTTTAATTTTAGGGGAAAGAAATGCTACATACCTATGTAACTAGCAGTACTTCAGTGACCCCTATAAATCCATTTAGTATTGGCAGCTAAATGGCAAGAAACCCTTGAATAAAGGATACCCTTAGGAAGGGTAGGTGCCTTTGGATAAGAGCAGACAAGTGACTGTCGGAGGTATGAAGTTACCCTTAAATAAGGGGTACCCTTAGGATTAAGGATATGTGCCTTTAGATTTAAGGTACTGAGCAAGTAGGTGTCTATGCCTTGGTCAGAGGTATAGAACCTAGTGAGGTGTTAGAAAGTCATTACCATGGGTGTATTGGCTATTTTTCTAGACCTTGGGCCTCAACCTTGAACCATATCACTTTATTGGTCTTGGACCAAAGTATACAAGCACAACTTGGGCAATGGGACCTAGTAGGAGGGCGTCTTTCTAAGGTGTCCATTGAGTTCCCAACTCCCACAAGAAAGGCATTCAAAGAGTCCTAGGTTATGGAAGAAGTCTCTTGACCTTCCATAAGCCTATGAAGGACCTTTCACTCCCCTAGTGGCCTCTCTCTTTCATTGGTTGTGCATGGAACTCCATAGTGTATTGGAGGGTGCCAGTTGTCATCTATATGAGGGGAGTAGGGCACCCATTGGGTGGAGGAGAGAGATCTCTCTTCTTTGCTATGCTTATGCCCTAGTGTGGCTACTAGTGTATAGAGTGTTTTCTTGTGTGTATTATGCTAAGGATTTGGATCTTGCTTATGGTATGGGACATAAGTAGGGTTTGGATCTTGGGTATGCTATGGTTTGTGGTTGTATGTTTGTGATTAGTTATTGGCTAGTAAGGGGGTGCTAGATTAGCCAAGTTGCAGGATTGCATGTGCTAGCTAGCTACGGTTTGGTGGTGAATACTTGAGGCCACTTGTTATCTACCTTTGTGATTAAGATTAGGGACACAGGTGGAGGAGAGATCCATGGAGGTTTGAAGATCCTTACTTGCGGGTGGAGACATCCTAGCTTGGAGTTGGGAAACATCTTGGAGCTTGCAGGTTACTTGGAGGACCTTTGGAGACACTACCTTTGGATTCGTAGGACTTCCTGACTTCATTTGTAATAGATGAAATTGTAGTAGCCAAGCCTAGAGCTAAGAGAGGGCCAGTAGAAGACACCTCCCAAGGAGCCAACATTTATGAAGGTCCAGCCTGTAGAAAAGAGATAGATCTAGCTGAGAAGGGAGAAGAAAGTTGTATGGTATTTGTTGGAGAAGACGTAGAAGGAGAATAACTTGAGGATCTTAAGGCCCTTATTTGCAAATATCGCAACTGTCTTGCTTCGACTTACATTGAGCTGAAGGGCATATCGCCAGATGTAGTGGTTCACAACATTCCACTAGTTGATGGAGCAAAAATCGTCGTTAGTAGGTCGTACATGTCTAATCTGCACTACATCATGCTAAATCAAGAAGAATTGAAAAAGCTTCTCGATGTAAGATTCATCTATGAGATGGAATACATGGACTGGGTATCGCCTATCATGGTAGTACCTAAGAAAAACAGAAAACTTACAATCTATGTGGACTACGAAAAGCTCAACTCTCGACCAACAAGGACTATTTTTCCCTACCTTTCACGAAAAATGTGTTAGAGAGAATAGTCGGAGCAGAAGCCTATAGTTTTTTAGATGGGTTTAGTGTCTATAACTAGGTGCAGATAGCCCTAGAAGATCAACACAAAACTGCATTCTCCATTGAGTGGAGAACATATGCCTATAGAGTAATGCCATTTCGATTGTGCAATGCTCCTAGCACACTCCACTCCTATAGAGCCCAGCACCTAGACCCGACAAAATGCCAATTTTTGGTCACACACGACATAGTTCTAGGCCACTATACGACCACCGAACGAGAAGCGCTAGCCATGGTATATCGTGTGAAGAAATTCCGCCATTACCTGCTAGCTAATCCCTTCGTCTTCTTTGTAGATCATCAAGCCCTACTGTATTTGGTAAATAGACCATGCATGACCGGATGGATCACCCAATGGCTACTGCTTCTCCAAGAGTTCGACTTTAAAATAGTTGTTCGCAAAGGGAAGCAACACTATCTGGCTGATCACCTCTCACAGATCCGCAACGTTCCTAAGAGTAGGGGGATCGATGATTATCTCCCTGATGCAATCCTATTCCACGTCGATGTTGTCCCTGAGTGGACTGCCGACATTGTTGGATATCATATGTCGGGACGTCCTCCCCCTTAGATGAACAAGATAGAATGACGCAGGTTGATTATCAAATCTGCCCCTATCCAAACAGATTTATCGCATCTGTGCGTCCTACCTCACAAAGTGCCCCAAGTTGTAAGTATCGCCCATGAAGGAATAGACGGAGGGCATTTCGTTGCCGAAGCTACCAATAGAAAAGTGCTTCAACATGGCCTATGGTGGCTCACAATGTTCAAAGATATTTACTATTAGATCAAAAGGTGTGATGTGTGCCAACGGTTCAGTCGAACCCAGGATAAGGATAGAATGTTGTTACAACCTATTTTGGCTGAGATGTCATTTGAAAAATGGGGCATTGACTATAGTAGGCCCTATTTGTCTTGCTTCACGTGGCTCCCATGCTCGCCATATCATCATAGCCACCGACTACTTGATCAAATGGGTAGAAGTTAAGGCATTAAGGAAGGTTGATGCCAACTCCACTGCTAAATTCCTATATGAGAATATCTTAGTACGTTTTGGGTGCCCACTAGAACTCGTGAGTGATCACGGAACACATTTTCTAAACAAAACTATCAATGACTTGTTATTCTCTTATCTGGTTGTCCATAGGTAGAGTGCACCCTATTAACCATGCTGCAACGGACAAGCGGAATCGTCGAATAAGATCCTTTGCTGAATTATCACGAAGATGGTTGAAGCTTCATGCTCGGATTGGGAACAAAAATTCACGCAACTTTATGGGCATTCAGAACTGCCTTTAAGGTGAGCACTGGACATACTCCATTTCAAATGGTGTATGAATAGGAAGCCTTAATGCTTGCTGAATTTGTCGATCCGAGTCTGAGATTTGGAACGATTTAGTACAGGGGAATATACCAAGAGGATACTTGAAAATCTTCTCCAGCTTCATGAAACCCACTTCCTAGCACTTCACACTGTAGCTGTAAAGAAACAATGAAGGAAAGCTTGGCATAATCGAAATATCAAGACCAAGAATCTCATCAAGGGAAAATTGGCCCTATTATACAACGCCAAGACAGATAAAGACAAGCTCAAGTTTCAAGGAGAAGACTCGTACAAGGTAGTAGAGATCCAACCTAATGGCGCAGTCATTCTCGTTGACCTACAAGGCAAATTGTTCGATACACCCGTTAACGGCAACAGGTTGCGTCGCTACTACCCACAACTTAGGGATGTGTCTGAAGCGCCATCCTCGTCATCTCATCTGCTCATGATGAGCCATCAAAGCCCCGTTAGATAGTTTAGGTAGGTGTAGTTAGTTAACCTTGTCCAATCTGTCTAGGTAGATATGTAGATAGTTGTCGATCAAAGTAGATAGCTGAGTAGGATAGTTAGTTGTTGATTGAAGTTTAGATAGATCCTAGGTGACCCAATTATAGAATAGATGACCCTTACAATAGGATAACTAGGTTAGATTAGATCTACTTAGCTAGGTAGATTATTCGTAAGCTAGTTAGTCTTAATTTAGATAAATTAGTTAGATAGGCCTAGTTAGCTAATGTAAGCCTAGGAAAACCCACCAAAACTGGTGGCGGTCTCACGACACCTGCAATATGCAGTTATTGGGGACTTTTATTGGCTTCACGCCGAATCTTAATTAAATGATACTGCACCTTCTCTATAAAGTCAAGGCGTGCAGTATTGAAATCCAGGTTGTGTTGCAAGAAACAACGGTGGGCTATGGCAATCCACTTGGAAGTTGTCCATGAGGTGAAGCGGGATTCCCAAGAGTCTCCCATCATAGCCTCACGGAAATACAGTCGAGCAATCAATAGCTGATCTTTGATTTGCTCTGAGGCCATCGGCTTATTTGGATCGAATGCCAGGGTAGGAAGGCAATTGTCCCATTTGGTTGCCATTGACGCCAACAAAGTTAGATCTTTAGCAAACATTGTCGATTGTCGCACCATTGGATCCGGAGAGTGGACATACTCTCTCTGATATGCTTGTAAGGCACGGTGGAAGTCCACTAAAATGTTCCAACTGTAAGACTGATGGATGATTGGCCAATTGGGCATATGGATGGTGATTTTGTCCATAGCCAATCCCAAATCTTTCCAATTATGTCTTCGTGGCATTGGCACATAATAAGAATCTACCCGCAACTGGCGAGGGCTGGCGACGTAACTCCTAATTGATTCCAAAATTTTCTCAAAAACCGTGATTCTCCATGCCGGCTGCTCTCCTAGTGCAGGTATTTTGTCCAATTCTTTGTTGGCTCGATCTCGGAGGTCTTAAATTTCAGAACCCATCCACCATGGGAGGACTCATGTAGATGTTGCTTTAAGAAGATCTGGATCTGGTCCTCGACGCTGATGGGCCTTTTGAATAAATGGCTTGTCCTTGATGAGGATGGACCCACTTTGTGGGGTCGATGATCTCTCGTAGTATAGCCCTTCCGCCAGTCAACAAAGGCTAGACCACTGGATAGGTGCCTAACTATGCATAGATGCTACTTCTAGTTAATTTCCTACTTTCTCCCTTAGCTCTACTCACCACTATACTACTCCTCTTTAACTCTACTCCTCTACACTAACATTCATCATAATTTTGGTTGAAGGGAAGGGATGGAGAAGAAGAGATTGAGAAGAGAAGAGAAAGAGAGTGAGGGTGGAGGTTAGCTCAAATGCTCCTTATGCTTGCCAATGGAAAAACATTCACTATGGCAAACAATAAACATGGAAATAGAAAGCAATAGAAAACACAACCAAGAGCAATAGCAAGTAGCGAATAGCAAATGAGGATGCTTCTCTTCCAAAAATGGTAGAGTTTTCTCCTTCTCATTAAGCATGCAATTAGAGTACAAATGGTGCATTTTTATAAAATGGAGAAGGCCCTTGCCCCTCAATCTTATTGGCTAATATTCACAATGATCCTATCCATTCATCTTGGACCCAACTTGATCCAAGGGTCCACAAAAAGTACATTAGAAATCACAAGATTCATGTGAGTCTCAATTTGGACCCAACTCTAAAAAGTGATCTCTAAGTTTAAAAATGACATTGGGCAGTTTTATTTTAATTACAAGGCCCAAGTAAAGTTTATTTTATTTACAACTTCAATTGCGTGCTCATTGGGCCATGGGCTTATACACGCAGGATGCCATGCCCTCGCAACACATTTTATTGGAGGATTTTATCTATTTATACTTTGTTGGGAATACCCCCAACAAGACCCACGGCCTGAAGTAGTGCCGGTCCCTTGGCACTCTGCCGGTTTAGTAGAGCGTTCTCTTGGACCGCCTCTGGTGGATGAGATATCCTGTAATGTCTTCCATGAAATTGAGGCGGTCCAGTTTCTTCGAGTCCTTTGGCATGTGGAAGGACTTGCGGACTCTTGTCAGCCATTCCTGATCCACCCATGCTTGGAATCGTTTCGTCTAGGTATCTCCAAGGAATGCAGCTCGGTAATATATGCGAGCGACTGGCAGCTGGTCTTCGACTTTGTCGGAAGCGAGCGCCTTATTTGGATGAAAAAATATGGAGGGAAGGAAATCATCCCATTTTGTTTCTCGCTTTGGAGAGGCTTTGAATATATTTGTTTAGGCCCTCCTCCTTCTGCTGCAGCATGGCAATCTCCTGGTGCCCTGCTTGTTCATGTTGCTGAGCTAGAGTCAGCTCTTGCTGCAGCTTGGTGAGGTCTGCTTGCAGCTGTGTATTACTCGTTGCCAACTGTATACCCTGCTTTCCAGAATAGCTTTGGCTGCTACCGCATTCACGATGTATTTTTCTAGGGTTTGGTACGCCGTCGTTAGATCCATGGGAGCAGCTGGTACACTGGCACTGGCAGAGGCTTGTGTTGTATTGGCCCCGACGACTTGTGGAATTCCGTCATCATTGTCTGCGATCAGGTTTTCATTTGTCCTGATGCCATCTGGGGCGGTAGGGTCAGCCCGATCTGGTGATGCTACAATTTTTTTCTGTACAAATGCGTCATCAGACAGCGGTTGGCTGCCCTCGACAACCTTTGGCAAAGTGGGTGGGGTGTGAGAAACAACCGTGGAAACAGGGGTGAGTACGGTTTGTCCGAATGAGAGGATGGGAGGAATAGTGGGGAACTGAAGGGTGGTGTGGACTATAGAAGAAGGTGAGGATGGAGCAAAAAGTGTCTGGCGTGGGGGTGAAAAATTGATAACTTGCATCCATGCCAGAGTGTCGGGGGACAGTTGCGAATTAGAAGGATTGAATGTGAGAGGAGCAACGGTGGTGGCAGGAGTAATGGAGGATGCGATGGTGATGGATGGAGCATCGGACACTGGAAGAGAAGTAGGAGTGGTATCAATAGAAGAAACGAGGATGGAGATAGAAACAGATGTGGATGGAACAGGAAGAGAGGTAGCGGCAACAGAAATTGGAGTGGAGGGTTGCACAGAAGAAGAAGTGGCGGTGGTTGATGGAATGGTTAGTGCTGCAGTGGAGACACGTCTTCGAGTAATAGGTGGAGATGTGGATGTAGAGGCAGCGCTAGGCATTCATTTGCTGGCCGTTGTGTTAATGACTGTAGGTTGGGAGGAGGTAGATGCTTGAGATGGTGGGTAGAGGTTAGTATGTGGCACAAGGGTAGACAGGAGAGATGAGCATTGGAAACCGCGCACTTTTGCCTCGAAAAGTGCGTAGACAAAGTTACACAACATGGGGCCTGCTGCAATTCGCTCACGGTTGTTGGGTTTGATGGAGTTTGTTAGTTCTCGAATAAGAAAGCTATGCCAGTTGTATGGCACAACAGAGGGGTTAGGCAATTTCAGAAAGGATTCCACTATCTGACTCAGTAGTGTAGACTAGATTTTGTCCTTGCGAAATGTTGAAATAACCAAAAAGTTATTCAACAGATGCACAGTTGCCTGAATGACGGGTTCCATGATAGCTTCTATCAGGTAACCATTGTTAGTCTGTATGGGGATTTCTGGTGTGGTTTGGGTGATGAATGGTTTGATCAGAGCTTTGGCGTGGCGATTGGAGATGGGTTGACGATCACCGGACATAATGCCAACGGTGATCATCGAGTCGGCGTTAATCCTGACCTTGTACGTGGTACCTTGGTACAAGAAGTGGAAACGAGCCTTGTTCTCATCCCAGGTGGCATAAGCATGAAGGGCGAGGCCCATGTTAATCTTAGAATGGAAGAGCATCGAGTAAAAACCCATTGCTTCAAGGAGGACGTCACGCTGGATCACTTGTTTGGCGCGAGAGTCTTCAGAGGATGAGGAGGCCATGTTAGCAATGATGATTAGTGGTCGGAAAAGTAAAAAAAATGGTGGAAAATGGAAAAGGATGCGAAAATAGTAGAAAACTGAGAATAATGAGTGCTGGATGACAATGATTGTAGTTCAGAGTGTAGATTGGTGTTTAATATGAGCAGATGATAGCTGGTAAGAAGTTTGGTTGAAAACAGAAAACTTGGTATTTTCAGTGGAAATTCTGGCAGAGCTTCGCTAGCAAAGGTGACAAATGACTCTAATTCAGCGCTTATATAGCAAAATTTAGAGTGCGTATTAGGTGAAATTCACTTTTCCTTGTTCAGTTCCATCCAAATTTTGCCAGGTACCTTCTTCACAAAATTCTAAGACCTCAGGAAAGTTTGTGAGAGTTCAGAAGGTGATTTGACTACTATGCGAAGGTTCTGCAAGGGTTCAGGTTGTCTGCGAGGGTTCAACTCTCGCAGGAAGTGATCTCTCGCACAACTTGTTTATGTAATATAATTTTCAAGATCAGACCATGTAGGCAGGCTAATTTCACTACTCTGATTCCATTTAGGCACCTTGCGAGGGTTGGTAAGATGATCTTATGCTCTACGAGGGTTCTGAAAATTCAGCTTTTGGGAACTCTCGCATACACTTAAAAATTATGATTCCTCCATCAAGAACTCTCATAGAGATTTTCATGGATGCATCTAGGTCAGATCTGGTGACTGTCCAATTTTCAAGAGCTATCTCTTAGGGGATCTCAAAAAATCATGAAAAAAGTGCTCTTTCAGAGTGTTTTTTGACGAGATCTCAAGATTTTCTGATTTTTAACTTTTGTAAACTAGTAATCAGCTTCATCCAGGCTTGATCTGACTGTTGGTAGTGCTCTGGAAGTTTTGATGGATTCTTGGTAGTAGATCCCTAAGTCAATCTGATGATCTGCTTCTTTTTTGACTCTATCAAGGTCTGGATCCTCCTTGGATTCTGATGGATTTCCTCGATCTTGCCAGATCTGGCTGAATCTTGATGGATTTAGCTTGATTTGGCTTGATCTACTTAGATCTAGTGGTGATGGCTGAGTAGATTAGCTTTTTGTAAAGTGCCACCACCAATCTAGATCTGTCTTACTGTGGTGGCCAGTACTTGTGCAACCGGCCACCGTAGATGGGTGTGTCAAATGGCATCCCATCAAGCTGTTCTAAGTTCACGGCTCCATGATTAAGAATTTCCTTGATCCTATAAGGACCTTGGCCCGTGAATTTTAACTTTCTCTTGATCGCCTTGGTTTTATACATCAGGACCAGATCTCCTGAACGAAGATCCTTCTTTTGTAATCTATGATCATGCCAAGCTTTGCGTCTTTCCTTTTTAGCTGCCAGTGCATGCACAGCTAGTAAGCATGTTTCACAGAGTTTATGCAAAGCTTCATGGCGTAGCTGTAGAGATTTGGACTCATTAAGATGTTGCGCGGTGGCAATCCTTAATGAAGGAACTAAAAACTCTACTAGCATCATAGCATCCTGACCATATACCAATTGGAAGGGTGTTTGATCAGTGCTCCCTTTATATGCTATCTAGAATGCCCACAGTGTAGCATGCAACTTGTGTTCCCAATCTGATCTGCTAGCTTCAACTATTTTCGTGAGAACGCTACACAAGATCTTATTGGATGATTATACTTGCCCATTACCACAAGGATAATAAGGTGTACTGGTTCTGTAGATCACGAAGAATTCCTCCAACAGGACCTTGATGGTCTCGTTGATGAAATGGCTTCCGCGATCACTGACTAGTTCCACCGGGCATCCGAAGCGCACAATGATATTTTCAAAAAGGAACTTGGCAGTCTCTTGATTATTTCTCGTAATAATCAAGTCATCAACATAAAGAGCAATCAAAGCAACCATACCATCAAAGCATAAGACATATAGATTTGGATCAGAATGTGTTCTCACCATCCCCTTTGAACGAAAGTAGGCATCAATCCTGCTATACCACGCACACGGTGCTTGTTTAAGACCATAAAGCGCTTTCTTCAAGCGACATACTTTATTTTCCTGTCCTTTCGTTACAAAGCCTTCAGGTTGATCCATGAACACTTCTTCTTCTAACTCACCATTTAGAAAAGCAAATTTCACATCCATCTGATGCAAAGGCCAACCAAAATGTGAAGCTAAAGCAATAAGTAGACGTAGAGTATTCCACTTGCACACCGGCGCAAAGGTCTCCTCATAGTCAACGCCTTTATTTTGTGCGTACCCTTTGATTACCAATATTGCTTTGTGCTTTGCTATGCTTCCATCTGCATGGTACTTAGTTCTATATACCCATTTGCAACCAATGGGTTTCTTGCCAACTGGTGGTTCTACTAAGTCCCATGTGCTATGCTTAGCAATTGACTCCATCTCCTCTCCGATGGCTTTGATCCAAATGTCATCATCCTTCGCTTCACCATAAGTCAAAGGTTCTTTGCTTTGAATAATGCTGGATAACAGAGCATAATTTGCTTCATACCTTTCAGGTAGTATCTTCTCTCTTGTTGATCTTCGTAGCTCTCCCTGGTTAGATGATCCTGGAAAGTCATCTATATCATAGCTCTCCATCAATCTCTCAAACCACTTAGGGAGCTTTCTGTCAGGTGATCGGCTTCCTAGTAAAAATGTATCCCACGGTACATCCTTCTCCTTGCGTTTGTCACCTGCAATTTCAATCCTTTTTGCACCAGAAGGTTTGTCCCTACCTCTCCAACCTATTTCATGAGGTTGAGTAGTAGTATCTTGAGATGTATCCTCATGTTCATCACTTGGAAGGTCAATGAATGGATCATCATCAGGTGGTATCCTCACTATACCATTTTTCCTACTGGATGTGTCTATTTTCTCAGCATCTTCGTCTTCATACATCTTGGATTCACCAAAGATAACATCTCGGCTTATACGGATTTTGTTTTCGACTGGATCAAAACATCTATAGCCCTTCACGCGATCATCATATCCTAGGAATATGCACTTGATAGCTTTTACATCAAGTTTACGTCTTTCTTCCTTAGGAATATGTACAAAGGCCTTACATCCAAAGCTTCGCAAGTGGTTCACCTTTGGCTTCTTCTTTGTGAATGCTTCCTCAAGTGTAATTTTTGGTATGGCAATGGTAGGACTTCTATTTTGAAGATAGACTGCCGTGCTACATGCTTCTGACCAAAAATCTTTTGGTAATTTCATCT
This sequence comes from Diphasiastrum complanatum, assembly GCA_029204225.1. Lineage (NCBI taxonomy): Eukaryota > Viridiplantae > Streptophyta > Lycopodiopsida > Lycopodiales > Lycopodiaceae > Diphasiastrum > Diphasiastrum complanatum. Next base: position 30,694,420 of record CM055099.1, read on the forward strand.
CAGCTAGCATAGATTTGGCACTTTTCACAATCGTACGATTTTTGCGCTCAGCTACACCATTGAGAGCAGGAGTATGAGCTTGCGTAAATTGTCTTTTAATCCCACATTGATCACAAAGATCATTGAAGGCATTAGATTTATACTCACCTCCACTAAGATATGATAAGTTCGCAAGATCATCTTCTGTCACTGCCCGATCACCCACAACTTCCTGATTTCGTGGTAGAGACGTTCCTGTCACACAAAGTTCCAACTAGTCAGTTTCCTGATCGCACAACAGACAACAAAATGTCATATTTTTGCACTCTGATGAACAGATGTCATGGAAATAGAACAATGAAGGTACTCCTGAATGACCTGTTTGAATGGCTGCAGAGCGAGCTCATACATAGCCCACTCTGTTGTCAAAAGAGTTGTGTCCGAACTTTCTACCACTGGCTCCCACACGGACATCAATAACGGAGTGTCGTTCAAATTCTGATAGTTTGCTAGCAAATTATCCACGTAACTGTAGTCCGATTTCTGCATGAAATGTTCTGAAGTCAAATGAATATAGTATATACAGTTGCACGTGGCAACGACCTGGAATATGCAGGAAATGCTCACACAAGGAGTTCACAGCTAGGTAGATCGAGATGATCTTACAGCTTTACCTTTCGAATGCTTCCTTTGCTCTTCAATCAGTGCTTGTATGACCTTGGATCTGCGAGTAACCATTTGCTTTACTTCATTTTCCAGAACGCTGTTTGAGATGAAAATTTTTAAAGGTGGGAAGAAATCCCTCCAGTCAACCAGTAGTGCTCCTCTCATGGGGTCTGAGACTAGAATGTCAAATATTTCCTTCTTTGAAAGCGACCCCATCCCTGCTACATACACTTCCTCAATATCCCTTCCAAAAGTCTGCACAGTTGACCACTGTGAGCAACTTTTCCCACTTGGGTTTGACAATGCTTACCAGCTATGGTGTTATAAATTGAAATTTTATTCCTTTGCAACGGTACAAAATATCACTTCAACTTATAAACAGCATATAAACGATGATTTTAGCAAGAACGTGATTCAAGAAGCTGGAAGTTGCAGCATAGATTGAAATTCTACCTGCCTCAGGACAAAGGAAAACATAGCTTGTCTAGTGTATTCCCGAACATTCACTTCACCAGTGGATTGAGGATAACTTTTCAGTTCAGCATGTAAGGATTTTATCATCTTCTCAAGTTCACTATCTCTGATAGGCCGGTTTCCCCTCTGTAGCAGCAAACAAATGAAACCATCAACACATTAGCATACAGCTTGAATCCACATTACCCATGCTTACAAAGATGTAAAAACAATCCGTGTCGGCTCTAATACAAAACACTGATTCAACAAACTCTGGATGCTCCTGCCTTCTCCAAAAAAATTGAACGATACTTCAGAAAGAGCCTCAACGGAAGATATAATAAAAACCAAAATTTGCTTGATGTAAGGGCCATGAAAATAATTCAATCTTCCCCTTGTGGAGTGATATTTCAGTTCCACATTTGCTTTGAATGGTTGAAAGCGTAGACTGAAATTGAGTGTTTTGTTGCTTCACCTGTGGACTGGGACCCAGAAGATTAGTCATCACAATCTTCTTCAATAACCTATGCTCTTCTCCGTAATCTGACGTTGCCACCATTCTTTTCTGACTTGTTAAAATGTCGAGAGACGTTCCCAGGTGTCTCTTGGAGATTGATTCATATTTGGTCACCATAACCTGCCATGGAATCTCTTAGAAAGACTAAAAATTATGATACTACAACATGCCATTTGTTTGTTTTAGTATAGTGAACGTGATCAGGGCTTCAAGCAAAAGCGTTGAGCTCCATTAGAAGTTACCTCCTTTGCTAGTTCAGATGAGGTGATGACAACTTGATTCAAGAGACCTGTTTTTATGGTGAAAATAGGGCCATATTTTTCACTCCAAGAAGTAAATGAATGATGAGGCTTCCGATCCATCAATTGCAACAAGTTTCCAACAATGGGCAGTCCTGGCACAACTGCATAGTGGTCCAGTCAGTTGAAAACTGATTCTGTTTTAGATTGATTGTTCAGTTTCACTACTTGGATGTAGCAATGGTGGAAAAAGCGAGGACTAAAGGCTGCTACACGGTTTAAGGCTTCAAAGCATTAGCTTTCATAAACTAAATAACAGCAATGAAGTAGAAAATCTCACGTTTAAAACTGTCCAGAAACAAGAGGGAGCAATTTTAAATGGTGCCCACATACCGGGTGGGAATCTTTTTTTGTTTTTGCTACTAGTAGACATACTGAAAAGAGTGAAAAGAAATCCTGCAGCTGCTACAGCTATGAGGATTTTTTTGAGGCCAAGTTCCTCTTTGAACAAAACTGACCCAAGAGGTACATTTTTCACAATATGCTGCCAATATGACCGCATATAATTGACCACCTCGGAATCCATATTTCCACTTTAAAAGTATTGTCAAGTCTGTAAAGACACCCTGCTGTTAAATTTCAATTTTCATCTTGCATCTTAGGCAAATCATCTGACAAGAGTATGCTTTTGGTAAATTTTCAGTTGTTTCGATACTAACCAGGTAAAGAAGAAACTATCTGCTTTCTGATGGGTAGCTCCTATAGCCAGCCACGTTCTTTAAATCTGTGTCGTGTGGTGGATTAGCATTGGCTTCAGCAAGCTCTTCATTTCCTTCACTCGTCCCCTCGGGAGTAATGAATTGTTTCAGGAAATAGTCTTACTTGCAATTCTACTACTCTTAACAACAAATCTGGAAATGGATAAATAAGTGGCACTACATGTATTTAATGACTTCCATTAGCATTTCCTTAGATTGGCAGTCTATTTGGGGGTCATTTTATAATCCTTCAGAAGTCGAGACAAACGAAGACTGAGAACCGAGTATGAGAGCCGAGGAATAATAGTTAATACTATCAAGTAAAAACTGTGTAAGCCTCATGGTGAATCCCGAAAGATGGAATGACCATGTAGGAACTAGTATTTCTAGGCAAACTAATAAATGCAAGTAGACCCCTCTTAAAGAAAGAAGAGTGAGCCACCTTTTGATGGTGACCTCTAGTGAAGAGCATTATTCCACTTGTAATTGGTGAAATGTGGAAATGCCACTAGGATGCCACCTAAGGAGCTCTCTTGCTTATTTAAGAGACTCCCTCTTTGAGAAGAAGAGCTTTTTGTGTATTGTATCTACTCCATGCTGAAATGAGAAGAGCCTCCATGAGTTTGGTGCATCCATTGAGCTCCTTGATCATGCTTGTTTCTTGAGTGATGCATTCATGATCTTGCCCTTCCATCCTTTGTGTGTGGTTGTGGATAGTAGAGTGGATTAGTTTTCCTGCTTTCCTAGAGTGGATTAGTTTTCCTTTCTTGCTTGTGGATTGATGTAGAAATCAGCATTCAGGTAAACTAAATAGACTGGTTTTGTGATGTAAATCTTGCATATGTTCTTACAATCCAGTTCTTGGTGTTCATGGGTGGTCCAAGAATCAAGAAATGAGTGTTTCTTGATCCTTGGACTGTTAAATGCTGCTAGATTAGCTTCTTGTTTCTTGTATTGTGGTTTAATGCAGATGTAGCTTAGTTTTTATGTTTAGGATCTGATTAAAATTCATTTTTGCAGCAGTAGAGTAGTATTTCATGGCATTGCAACCATTCTTCATGCTGATTTCTTGGTTGAATGCTTGATCTGCATGTTTTGGTTTGAAGCATGTGATTCCAGTGCAAGAGTGACCTTCCTTGCTGTCCTCTGACAGGCAGGACACAAACTACAATGTCAATCAGTCCCTTCTGTCTGATTTGGGCTTGAAACAAAAACGTGAACATCCACTATGTGACAAGTCCGCAACAATTACGGGTGAACGTGCACTTCCTACCATGCACACGACGATCCAAATGGGCAGAATGCGACACCCCTTTGAGCAAGATCACAATTCAAAATTTCAATTGGCCGATCATTTCATCAGAGTACGGTTGGGCTACGGATGTAGATGCCAGAAGGGCTCTCACCCTATTCACCAATAATTACTTCAACTGCCCTGATCCAACAGTCCGTGTGACAGTCACTTACGCCCGAGGCTTAGAGCATTTAATGGGGATTGAAACAAAATAGAACAATCCCCCCTCCTCCCCCATATTCTGTGATCCTAATAAGGCGCTAGCTTCCGACAAAGTCGAAGATCAGCTGCCAGTCGCTCGTGTGTATTACCGAGCTGCCCTTCTTGGCGATCCTTGGACGCGCAGATTCCAAGCGTGACCAAGACTGGCTGAGAGGATCCACAAGTCCCTTCACACGCCCAAGGACTTGAAGAAACTGGACCGTCTCAACTTCATGGAAGACGTCAGCGGCCACCTGATCCAACAAAGGCGGGCCAAGAAGACTCTTTACTGAACCGATAGAGTGCCGAGGGACCGACACTACTTCAGGCCGTGGGTCCTGTTGGGGGTATTCCCAACGAATTGTAAATAAATAAAATCAACTAATAAAATGTGTTGCGAGGGCATGGTATCCTGCGTGCATAAGCCCATGGCCCAATGAGCACGCAAGCTTAAGTTGTAAATAAAATAAAATAGACTAGACTTGGGCCTTTGAATTAAAATAAAACTGGAGGCCCAAAGTCATTTTTAAACTTAGAGATTACTTTTTAGAGTTGGGTCCAAACTGGGACTCACATGAATCTTGTGAATTTCAATGTACTTTTTGTGGACCCTTGGATCAAGTTGGATCCAAGATGAATGGATAGGATCAACGTAAATATTAGCCAATAGGATTTTGAGGCAAGGGCCTTCCTCATTTTATAGAAAGACACCATTTGTACTCTATTTCGATGCTTAATAGAGAGGAGGAGACTCTATCATTTTGAGAGCTCAAGCATCCTCATTTGCTAATCACTCTTGCTTATGCTATTGTTGTGGTTGCTTGTTATTTCCATTTTCCATGCTTTTTGTTTATGTTAGTTAAGGTTTTTCCATAAGCAATGATATTGAGCATTTGAGCTAACCTCCATGTCATCTCTCTCTCTTTCTCTCTTCTCCTTCTTCTTCCTCTTCTATTCTATCCTTTCTCTTCACCAACAATCATGATGAAGTAAGTTACGGGAGTAGAGTTAGTGTGAGTAGTGTTAGGGGAGGTAGACTCAGACAAAAAGTAGAAAACTAAATTAAAGTAGCATCTATGCATAGTTAGGTACCTATTTAGTGAACTGACCCTTGTTGACAGGCGAGAGGGCTATACTATGCAAGATCTTCGACCCTACACCCTTCTGGGCCGGCAAAGTACTAGAGCTGGCTCCAGTACTTTGTCGGCCCACTGGTGATGGTTATTTTTCTAATTTTTGAAATAGAAGCTTGCCAAACCAGATTATAAACCGATTTAGACGAGGCTTCATAACCCACAACCCCACGTGTTTGATTGCAGAAAAACCCCACATGGTTGGGAACAGACTAGTGTCGACGATAGTCAATTGCCAACCGTGTGGGTTTTTATTTTTTTTCTCATTTTGCAAAAAAAAAAGGAATAAAAAAGGGCTGGGGAAGGACTAGTGCCGGCGCTAGTCCTTTCCCAGCCCTAACTACTGTGCCCTTGTATTCTTACAAAGCATTCTTGAGGAAACCATTTAGCTTTCATCTATCCTTAATAATATGAATGACATGCTTGACAACAATGTGATCGCACTTTAGAGATGTTACATGGTTACAAAACTTCACTTTTGTAACGTGATTTGACATAGGTAATAAAAAGACAATCAACACTCAATTCATGAGCAACGACGTGCTTAATCTATAGAATGTACATGGTGTTTCCCGACCAACGAACTACATATTGCCGATCAATCAAAATAATCAGGAAAACATTTTTGTAGCGCCTCAGCCATTAAACCATAATACATTAGACAATCCTTGATATTGGAAAGAAGCGCAGATAAAACAAACTGCCCAGTGGCGCATGTGAACGAGATCGAGCATGACCATAATTACGGAGGAAAATCCGTCGTCAGCTCAATGCTGTAAAAAAACAACTTAGAGACCTAAAAGGTGGAGAACAACCCTGGTTAAAGCGAAAAGTTTGATGTTAAGCCACTTGATAGGCCTACATGCAGCTTGTAAATCAAATCACTCCCACAGTGCGGATTTTTTAAACAATAAATATTTCAAATTCAGAAATTCTGCTTCACATAAATATCTTTATGACATGACATATTCAAGTCAATTAAACCCCCTTAACTCTGCTCAATTGATCACAACGTATCAAAACCCTCAAAGAACCTTTTCAGATCATCCCTTGGCATTTGCGAGAAACAATCAATCCCTGCGGAAGTTAGTTAAGAACAACTGCCAATTTGGAGGGTCATACGGCTCTTCTTATCATGGGTAATTATCATCCCCGGGAAAATATTGAGGATATTAAGCAGGATGAATCAAACCATTGTGAAACATAGAACACAAATTAAACAACAGAAAAACTTGAAGATTTCAATCCCAAAAGAAATGGATGCAAATAAGGATGAGCTGAAACGTAGAAAACAAAGAATTTTTAATTGAAATAATTCAGAGTGATGGGATACACTACTGAAGTTTGCTTCGAGAAAAGAACATATACTAGATGAAAGGAAAAAAAACCCAACCCCACGAGGCTGGAGAAGGACTAGCGCCAACACTAGTCCTTCTCCAGCCCCGTGCGGTTGGTTTTTGAAAAAACAACATACCTTAAGTCTCGATTATGGAAGCTGTATAGCTTTCATGATCTTTTGCAACCAAGAAGCGGGGGTGAGCAGAGCTGGATAGCTTTCACAATCTATGCAGTCACGATCTGTGCAGTTCTCAGATTTTGCAACCAGGAAGTGGAGGTGAGTGGAGGAACAGCTACCCAAAAGAACTGACAAAAACAAAACAAAAGACACTAGTGAATGTGGGTCTTCTCCTCGCTCTTCTCCTTGTTCTTTTTCCTGTCACATGCTCTCACTTCTCTCTCACTCTTCAACTCTCACCTCACTCTACAACTCTTTCTCTTGCCACTCAGAGCCTCCTCGCTCTTCTCCTCGCTCTCCAACTCTCTCTCTTGCTCTCCTCACTCTCCTCATGCTCTTTGTTGACCCTATAGAGTCCAAAAACTAGAGAAAGCAAAGCCAGAAAAGTACTGGAGCCGGCTCCAGTACCTTGCTAGACCTTTTTTGGTCATGTTCGCTACTAAAAAATATCAAAAACTAGGGCCGACAAAGTACTGGAGCCAACTCTAGTACTTTGCTGGCCCACCATTGGTGGTGATTGCCAAATTTTTTTTATAAATCATGGCCATCAAAGTACTGGAGCCGGCTCTTTTACTTTGGCAGCCCTCTCTTGTTGGTATTCATTGCAAAAAAAATTTCAAATATTAGGGACAACATTGTACTGGAGCGGGCTCTAGTACTTCTCGGCCCTCAATTCGTGGTGGGTTTTGCTAAAAAAACTATAGAGATCAGGACCAACAAAGTACTGGAGCCGGCTCTAGTACTATGGTGGCCCTCTCATGGTGGTGTTTTTTGAAAAAAATTTCAAAAATCAGGGCCAACAAGTTACTGGAGCCGACTCTAGTACTTTGTCGGCCCTCTCTTGGTGTTGGAATTTGCTACAAAATCTCAAAAATCAAGGCCAACAAAGTACTGGAGCTGACTCTAGTACTTTGCGGCCCTCTCTTGGTCAAAAAAATTCAAAAATCAAGGCCAAAGTGCTTGATCCAGCTCTATTAGCTTAGGCAACCTATTAGCATTAGATAATATATTAGCTTTCCATTAACAATAGGCAACATGCACTAGGAAGTATCTGTTGGCTATGGCTCAATTGCAAAATCGACCAGGCCAACTTTAACCAGCACCTATAATTTTTACCACCCTTCGACTACCTCCTTTGCATTCCAGGAATGGCAAAACAGCTATTTTGTTAGCTTAGTCACCTGATAGCATGCCACTATCACTAGCAGCAGGCACTAGCAAGTTTTTGTTGAAAAATCATCCTGACAATCTTCCACTAATTCTCCATCACACATTGGCCCAAGGTCTATGCGAAGCTTGCCCTGAAGCTTTATGTTCAACATTTTACAGGTTTATCATACTTATCACAGCCTAGGTCTTCTTGTGGTGCTTGTTCCGTAGCTCATTTTACAAGTGTGGAGCTTGTTTTGTAGCATTTGTCTTCTAGTTTTGCTGACTAGTCAAGATCTTT